>QVOA01002006.1:0-62063 GCA_014825685.1 Pseudomyrmex cubaensis
CCGGTTTCTTTCAAGTCGAGATTATCGATTGAAAAGCGAACTGAATCGGGCCTCCGAATGGATCGTGGATATAAATGGATATAGAAGTGAAGTGTTGAAAAATATTGTAACCCTGAGGGGAATCAATTAAACTTCCTTTATCCTCTAATCGTGACGGGGGGTGCATCTTACCCCTCACTGGAGAGGGTAAGTACGGGCCCCTTCTCACGTAGTTCTTGCGCTCTCTAGTCGGGGAGGCTTTGTCCCCGGCCAATTTTAATTCTAATATTTATTTATGTATATGTATGCGGCGACGCGTGATATATGTTTTTGAATGTATTCCATCCCGAGGGAGCTTGTCTTTCCGGGAAACATTAATTGGAAAATAAAGAAATTAATGAGTGAAGTTATACTATTATGTAGTATTTTTATGAGAGGTGCGTTTGAGAAAGTTTGCTGTGGTATCATATCAAAATTAAATTATTTGTTTAAGCGTATTTTGTTGCAGTTTAGTGCAGAAGTTACGGGCTGTGTTTCAGATGCAGGAGTGCGCTTTTTATGTGGGTGGTAGGTTGTCCGCGTCAAATAGTCGTTGCATTTGCAATTAGGATAATTGTGTGGGATAGGTTGGTTTTTCGGTTTTTAGAAGTTGGTTTATGTGTGTTAGTTTTTTGCAGAGTAATTGTTTGAAGACTATTAATGGTAAGTGTTAGGTCAAAGAAACTAACGGCGTTTCGTCGACGGTACTTCGCGAAGTATTTTTGTACGTATGGTTTTGTTATATTTTCTCTTTTGCAGGCAGTTTTTTTTAGGTTTAGGGATGGTGGTACATAGAGGATAGGAGAAATAAGAAGCTTTTAGGTGTTACACAGTATTTAGTATATAATATGTAGAATTGTGTGTATATTTTTCCGTCCCACTTTGCACAAACTGCGGACTGTCATATGCAGTAACATGTTCTGCTTATGGTGTGGTTAAAAAATATATCACACGCATGCACACGGGTATCTTTGTACGATAAATTTCAAGTATCATGTTTCAAAAAAGGAAATAATTTTGTTTTTTTGTTAAGTTTGCTCTTGCACATAGCACATAATAGAACGACAACTTGTGGCCATAGCACGGAATAGAACCAGTTGTGATGTACGCATCGACCAGTTGTTCAGTTGTGATGTACGCATCGACAAGTCGCTCGTTGACATCGCTACGTAGTTGCCAATGTGCACCACCGTGGACATTGCGCTGACTTACGGAGCGGCAAAACGATTACACATTTTTTTACGGACCTGACCGCTCTCAGGCTTCTCTCTGCTGTTACAGTTTCTCATATGGCCCTCCCAATCTTTTCTCTGCTATTGGTAAATAAATATGGAAAACCCTTTTGTCGATTACTGTCTACCACTTACTTTCTATCATCAGCTGATAATGTGAAATACTGTATTCTTGCTCTGTATTGTTAAAAGGCATATTTATTAAAAATTTTAAGACACATTCGACGATGCAAAAACGTTAAGTTCATTAACGCTATTTGTACAAAAAGAATTATCTGATTTAGATTAATTTCTTAATGACCATCGAAGAGAAATAAGTTCCTACATACGTAAGACCTGTGTGCGTCACACGCTCGCCAATATACTTGCGCTGCGCCAATAATATAATTTTTAAAGTTACGCGATACACGCGCTGCAAGAGTTCCAATTGGTGAATGCGCCACGTCACACGCAAGTAAGATTACGTGCTAATTATTCACTCGCTCGCGGATAGATGAAAAAAAAAAAAAAAATACCGCAAGTAAAGACCGTCTCGAATATGAGAAAGACCGGGATACAGCGAGGTGGTGATAAACCACTCGCAGAGTACATCTGTTATCGATCAGCGCGACGAGCGTCGGAGCAAATATGCCATTTGTCTCCTACGGTCGAAGATCGAAAAAAAATTGCTGCGCGGAATTCATTTTCACGCGTGGTCACATCGGAATCACGATATGGCGCACGATATAATCCGACGCGCATTTTTCTCTTTTACGATTCCCGACGTAGAACAAATGACATAACCTCCAATTTCTTACTCGCCTCTCAACGATGAGAGAGAGAGAGGGAGAGAGCGTACAAAGACCGTCGTTATTACGTAAAGAAGAAAAGAGCATAAGAGCGAAACGCGGTTCGATGGTCGAGCAGTTTAACGACCGGCAAAAAGATCGACTTATCGGTCCTTTTCCCCCTCTCTTTCTTTCCGCAACATAACGCACCTATTGTTCATTGCTTTCCTGTAAACGCGTGCGAACGTTTTTATTTCACTACGTCGTCTATCTGAAAAGTTACATCTCGCGCACGTCTCGATATTCGCGCAAGATGTCGTGAAAAAAAAAACACACTGCTAAGAGCAATGTTTAGATTTGAATTGCGAACGAGTTGTTTGTTTTTTATTTGCGACAACACTTGCAACAAAGGCAACAACAAAGAAATCGTCTTTCATCGATATTCAATTTCCAATATGCACGATACGGAGCATGCGCACACACTCCGTCAAAGCGGAGCGAAGAGGGAACGTGCACACGGAAATCAAGCGCAGCGCGCCGGAAAATATAAAATATTCGCGCGCGTGTTGATTTTTTCTTTTCCTTTCTTTTTTTTTACGACGAGCCGCATTTAAAAGGGCTTGTATATACTCAGACATAATTCGAGCGAACTGGAATCACAAGTGTGCAAAGAGAGCGACGCAATTGTTGACTTAAAATGTTGAATACGCAAACCAAGCGCGCGCTAAACAAGCACGAGAGCGAAACAAGCGCGCGGGAGAGAAGATAATTTTTCACGAGAGATAAATATAAGATCAAGTTCTCTCTCGACTGCGTCAGTGGAAAACACCCCTGGTTTTTAATGAAATGAATTCTTTTTTTTTTGCGCGCGGATAAATTTGTTTGCAACATAATGGATCTTCCCACTCGGTCTAAGTGATCCGAGCGATGAAAATAACTTTACGATCGCGGATGCAAAAATATACTCGCTGATGACTAACGCTATTTGCCTTATCAGCGGAGCGATAACGAAGTATTCACCGCGCAATCATTGAAGATACGACATGTTTAAATTGAAACAAATGTGTTTTTTTTTTTTTTTTCATTAAAGTTACAAGCTTCAAAGAATTCTGAAAAACTCTTCTGCAAAAATATCATAAGGAAGATTTAATCGTTCTCCGAGCGTGTGTGTGTGTCTGAACTTTCACAGATACAAACTCTTGCTATCGCGTTGAGAAAGGCTCTGCCACAAAAAAAAAAAAAAAAAAGAAATTACCGAAGAGCGAAGAGATGTTTGCCGTCGAGAAAACACGCTCGATCGAACGTTTAGACGCGCTCTTCGCTTTTCCACTCGCTGACGGCGAGTGAAATCCGTGACGGCATTAGCACACGAACGAAAATTAGAACGTCTAATAGTCTAATTGTCACGTCTGTCACGCCTGAGCACGAAACGCTGTTTTAAAGCGGACGTATCGAGCGCTTCTTCTCCGCGAGTTCTTTCGGTTTTGTGTTAACAAAAATTTCATAACATACACTCGTCGCATTATTTCGCGCAAAAAAAACTCGGTTCGACTCCGTTCGTAAATTCTATCATGGCGCGAGGAGTTATCTGACTGTGCCGCCGGAGGTGCCCGCCGAGACGCGGTCTGAAAAATTTGCGGAATGCGCGAGGGAATGCGAGATTATCGATCCTCCGGCGAGAGACCGGGGAATTGTGGACAACCTCCTCGCAATTGGGAATAATCAGCGTGCGTTTCCCCGCGCGAATCGGAATCGGTTGCAAGTTAGAAACCAGAGAGATCGTATTTCAATTTTGCCCGCCAGATTTGTAGCGGATCGACGATTTTATTTTCAGGTCAATTATTATTCGCGAAGATAACGGGCAATATAAAACAAAAAATTAATCGAGAAATCGCTAAAAGCGCGGCGATTAAAACAGAATTAAACCAAAGAGGGTCTCGCAAATGAGGAGGAAATCGTGGCGGGTAATGGATTAGAGAAATGTTATGAAAAAAAAAAAATCACGATTATTATTGATTTGACAGTGTGAGAAACTGAGAGGAGAGAAGCAATCGTGGCCGAGGTACTACTTTCTAAGTAAAAGCTCGGGCGTTTCTCCTAATTGAAAACGTCCATCGACTGATTAAAACCGCGCGGCCATTGCGCGTATTAAAATCTTTCAATGGCTTTAACTATCGTTTAGAACATAGAACGCGAAGGTGGAGCCTTCGCAAACGATGTGGTGTCATCGCGCATCTTCAATTTGTGTTTCGTGCGATATTATTTCAACTTGACCGCGCGAGCGAGCTATTTTAGGTTGTAAAACGAGTGTGTGTAATCAATGAACACGTAATACTTGGTTACGGCATTCACTCGCGCGAATTTCGCGAGCGTAAGCCGGCGCGTACGTGACAACGAAATCGACGGAAAAGGACGGGGTTTTCCACGAAAACGTCGTCTCTCTAAGGAAAAGGGCGGTATAATTTCAGCGCCAAGTAAATAATCTGCCCTTTCGCGGAGGAGAAAAAAGAAAAATAAAACGGCGCGACGTGCGTTCGTGAAATTAACTCGTTAACACCGCTGACCCATCGTGCCGTCTCGTCATAAAGACGATAATCGCGTTGATAATCTCTCGCGGAACGTACATACATACATATATCGAGAGCGATATATGTTTATAGCGCTGTGTGCGGAATTTTTAGTTAGGTGCGAATATTTTTATTAAACAAATGATGATTACACACAACCGCAGATTTAAACTTGGGAAATCCAAAGCGAATTTGTGAGCACGTGGAATATTACGCAATTGTTGAATATTTAATTGTCGACTATTTATAATTAATTTAAATTATTTAATTGCATGTAAATTATCCGATGTCGTGCACGCGTTCAAGAACAGATAGATATCTTACGTAATTGCGGGCTTATTCCCGTTGCCGTAACAACACTAATTATTATTGTTACTAATTATTGTTATTATTTGCTGTTCCTCTTATTTTTCTGGGCGTATGCCCCCGCGGGTTTTATCGGTTCAATGTAAAATCAATTTGTAATTATTTAAACTTGCAAGAGATCCGAAATTCGATTCCTGCGGCTGAGTAAGTCTCTCTTTCGCAATGAATTTTTTAAATTTTATAGAGGAGTAACTTTGGAAATTTTGTACGAGATACGAATCAAACATCTCAGATGACTTTTTAAATGCAATTTAATTCGAATTCCCATGTGCGTTAATTTACACGTTTCAAAATACATTTGCACGTACATCCGACACGTGGGTTTATATTGACCTTCTAGGGTAATTTATTGTTAAAAGTAGGTGACTTGTAATTTAATTAATAATTAATAAATTATCTGCTTTTAACGAGCGCTCTGTACAGCGAACAGCAATTTCTAAATTCCGTGAATTGTTTGTTGGAGCGTCACTCTCTCTTCGCTTTCGTTAAATTGTCACATAGGTATGTGACACGTCGAATAATTCTGTCACACGATACGACGGCTGAATGACTCAAGATCACGCGGGAGACTTTGATTGACGCACGCACACGCACACAAAAATATTTGGAAACGCGATTAAAACAATGCTATTTTAAATTAATTTCGTTGGAATTTATTTAGCTCTTCTGTAGTTTAGTTCCGCCGTTTTCTCGAGTTTCATATGACGGGTTGTACGAAATGTAACTCCTGCGAACAAAGCCGTGAAGTTTCACTGAAACTTGCGATTCGAACAATTAATTAATTAAGAACAATGGCAATGAACAGAACAAATAAAATATAAGATGAGATAAGATCGTGCCTTTTCTGTGTCACTGTTAATAAACATAAAAAGTTTATCTCCACCTTTTAAGGCACTTGCTCTTCTTATCTCTGCCGTGATAGATACACATAACGATTTAATGGAAATGTTTATTGTTTGCGTCACGCGATCATTCGCGAGTAAAGATACTTAATTTCATCCAACAATTTTTCCTCTCTCTCTCTCTCTTTCTCTTTAATTACTTATCTCTCGAAACGCGTAATTTACAAAATTGAATGTTGAAATAATAATTAAAAACAAATAGTATAATTGCTCGTATTGCCTTATCCATATACATTAAATTGTTAACGAGTATAAGTCATTTATTAAAAAAAAATAGTGTCCATCAATTGAGAAGATTTTGTGGAATTGGGGCCCAAGTGCTCTGCCCCTACGGGTCGTGCGAGCCCTCGGCAGATGTTTTATTCCGCCATGACGCACGGAGAGAGTCACGAAAACGACCCCCATTGTCCGCATTTATGGCTCGTTCGTTCGTTCGTTCGTTCGGGGGAGTCTACACGTCGAACACATGTCCGACATAGTATATATAACGACACAAAATCCGCGTAAAACAACAACGTGATAATATTAAACCTATATAACGCGCTCATTTCGTCGCGTTCACGGCGTGTCAAGTCCTTCAGAAATCTCGTTTCAAAATCGACTCGTTTTACAGTCGATCAACTCGCGTTAAACGATTTCGTCTCTGAGGTTCGTAGCCTCCCCTTGAATATTTAATCGTACGCGCGGTATCGATAAAACATATTCGAGCGGTTAAAGCTCGTTGTTTGATCAATCCCTTAATTTTCGAAGACAAACAACGGAAACCCTTCCGCGAACGTTTCCAAGTTCCCTGTCTCGATTAATCTTGCGATTTGACAGCAAATATCAATTAAAATAACAATCCGCACGTACGTTTGCATCAGATTGCGTCACGTTATCGCACGCTCAAGGATGTTCGTTTCCGGGCCAAAGAAAAGCCTTGTTATGTACAGATCGCAATCAATCGGTTTCGATAATTCTTCTCTAAGAAAAAAACAACCGCGATATTACACAGGAGCATTACGTGTACGCGCGCATTTGCGTCACATTGTTTGTATGATTCAACGTAGAATTTGTCCCCGTTCGCGCAACGACGAACAAAAGCCGTTATTCTCGCTAACGTACGTTATTCTCAACGAGCCAAAGGGCTGAGTCTTGAAAAACCTGATCCCCCTTTTACACCCCCCTCCTGCCCTTTCGCCTTCCCTTACCCGAAAACGTACTTGTTCTATTTATAAACCCTCCAAGAGAGAGAAAGAGAGAGGGAGAGGGAGAGAGAGAGAGAGACGATCTACCTGTCCGAGGGCAAACGGGCCGATGTTTCCGCGCGCAAGCGACTCGTTTCGCCGCCCTTCATCCGATTGCGCAAGTGTGTTACACCAACGCGACACAGCATCGCGAACGTTCCACGCGCGAAAATTTCGCGCGGAAGCGTCGTCGGCTGATAAGAGCGTCGTCGTGACGACGACAAATTCCCTCCTCAACTTCAGACGCGGCTTCCGATTTGATCCTCTCTCGCGCGCGCTCTCGGTACTTTCGATCTATCTCTACCCCCATCCGTCGTCCTTCTTCTTCGTGCGACGTTACGACGCGATTTGCAACCCCTCTCCGAGAGAGGTTGGGGTGGCGCGAGAGAGCACGTGTGTGCCGGCGCGGCGTTGCGGCGCCGCAAAATATGACCGACGGGCCTCTGCCGTGCCATTATGTACGGCTGGATTTCGACGATCGGGCCGGCCGTCGCTACTCTCGCGCGCGGAGACACACTCAGTCGTTTCGAGACTGCCGAGTTGACCGGGTCTTTGGTCTCGGAGAGAAAGAGAGCCGCGTCGTATATCGAGAGAGATTTCCGTGTGCCCGTGTCTATCTCTCTGTCCCCCTTCCGCGCGCTTCTAGTTCTCTCGTCGCGTTCACTTCTAACCGTTCCCTTATTCTTTTGTCAGCCGCCCCATTGCGAGTTCGGCGCACACACCCGGCAATCCCAGGACGGACCATGGCGGTTACCGTAATCGCGACGACAATTCTGCTGCTCGCAGTGACTCGTAAGTTCGATGTGATTTATAATCCGACATTCATTTTAGGAATAAAGATTTAATAAGAAAATTTAAAATTAACGAACAAACGTTAGAAATGATTTCTCGGGTGTCGGTGAACTGTTCGTTTTTTTTTTATCTTCATTAATTGCGACTAATATTTAATTTGCACACGGAAAAATCAGAGTTGCTCCAAGAATGAGAAAAATTGCTCAAGTGGAACTTTGTGCTTTCTTTTAAAAAATATTACGTTTTAAGTAAGAGAGAGAGAGAGAGAGAGAGAAAGAAAGATCGTACATGGAGAAAATCCAGTTTGCTGAGACAGGCCGATAATGGGTCGAGTTGTTGGTTCAAATGAGAATATAAATCATCAATGTGGATCCGAGAGAACGATTTTTACAATCAAATCCCTGCTCGCGGCGAACAACATCCATGCGCGCGGCTTTCCGCGTGAAAACCGGCCGTTACGCGTATCGATCTTATTTTAAAACCCACATGGCGGTCTCGCGAGCGACACTGACACTTAACAGATCGTGAAATCGGGTTCTGGGTTATCGTTTTCTCAATCAGTGTGCGCCGTAAAGAAGGCCGCGGCACGCCCCGCAACATCGAAAACGCGCGCTCTTTCCTCCAATAGACGTATCGATTTTCTTTTTTTGTCGCGCCATTTCCAAGCCTGCTCGGAGAAGAGCGTTCTCCTTCTCGTGGGCGTTAAGTTCTCTCTGTGTGTGTGTGTGTCTGTGTGGGAGAGCAAAGTTTACGTCGAATTCAACTAAGACAGAATTTCGCAAAAACACCGAAGGGCCGTTCGAAAGTTTCTATTCAATTTCCGCGGATGGAAGTCAAATCTGACGTTTTTTTTGCAAAGAGTTTTCTTGCGAGAGAGGATTATGAAATCAATACGTCGCGCCGCTGCAGAACGTCGATCGTGACGGCTTTACGCACGAGCAAAGCTATTTTTTTTTTTATAAATCGATTTAAATGTCCTCCTGGCACAGTCGCGAGTGAGCGATTTTTCGACGAGGACTTCGCTCTTCCGCAAAGTAGAAAGTTTCGCAGCTTCAATCAATCTCGCGGCGTACTAATGATTCAATTAAAGAGACCGGGTGGAGGAGGAGGGTGAGAAACGAAACTTCGCGGGAACGGAATAACGAGGCGCTTGAAATTTGTGAGTGGTCTGATTGCCAGTCAATTAAATTTTTTTTTCCGTTCGCACCTCTTTCTCGTGCGTAACAGCAAGCTCTCTCTCTCTCTCTCTGTCTCTCTCTCTTTTTTCTCGGGAGATAAACAACTCGAGCAAAGGCTGTGGGAAGTGGTTCGCGGGATTAAAGGACGTGGTGGGACGACAATAATAAATCCTCATCTCGATCCGTCCCGCGATCGATCGCTAATAATAATCTCACGGTGACGCGCGTCCCAATCGACGCGGCACAGAGCAGCGTCCTTGTATGTGTGTGTGTGTTCGAGACCAAGTCTCTCAAGATATTACGTTAAATTAAATGGCCCTTAATTTCAGCTGCGCACTATTTGCCGTATGCATGACCGTCGACGAGAGACGACGACGCGCGCCACTTCTCTCGCGAACTTCTTCTGCTTTTTTTTCTCTCTCTCTCTCTTTCCTCCTTTCTTGCTGTTCCCGACCTATCTCAAGCTTTTTACAGCTTCTTCGCGAACTTTCGTGCGCGAACGTACGTGCTCCGTGCGACGAAGTAAATGATCTCCCGATCTCGAGTGGTTAACCGTGTTACTATTTTCTTTTTCTCAGTCGAACGACAGAGAAAATAATTTTTGCGATGTATAACAATATTATATTTAAAATACAATTGTTTATAATATCGCAGCAGTTTATCTCTGAGAGAACGCACAGTCGTCAAAGTCACGCCGTAAGTTCGGTCTCGGGTTCTTGCTAGAGGAATAATCGAATCTCGCGTTTGACCTGTGCTCGTCGAGCAAATCCTTGTTTCGCGCACGAAAAAAAAAAAAGAGCAACAGTAATAAAAACCGACTTCAATTTCCGCTTTTATAACCAGGTGTTGCCTAACCCAGATTCGGAAAACCACATTTCCGAACGTGGGGGTTTCTCAAGCAATTTGGGTTCAACCGCTCCGGGAAATTCGAAACGTCGTAAGATCGGATATAAGATCGCGTAAGATCGTATATACGTTCCCCCGCAGCGTTCGCTGTATGTTTACTGCCTGTAAACGAGGCGTCTGCAAAAATAGATTATAACACTGTTATACCCACCGGCGACGTTTAACTTGCGTATATCGCGCGAAAATAAACTGTTTTTGGGCGCTTTATCGGCGCGGCTCGAACGAGCATATTCGTGCATACACGCGGGGTAATCTTTCTTTCATTTCTGAGGAAAAAAAATTCCAAGATTAGATAAAATTAAAACCGAGTCAGCGCTTGAACAATGTGTCAAGACGTTCTTTGTACAAAAAAAAAAAAATAAAAACAAATGAGAGAGGACGTCTATCAGCAAAACTGACGTACGTTTGGCGTAAAGGAAGGTTAAAACCTCTGGAGATTAGACTTGGCGACGTAAAATTTTCTCGTTACAAAATTGAAATTGTCGTACACGCAATGTGACCATTTGGCGCACGATCGATTGGTTTTCTGATCTGTGTTTGGGTTATTGCTAACAACACCGCGTAATTCGAAACGCCGAGATTTTGCAATTTACACGCGTCTTGATTCTGCGCGCGCAAAGCGCAAAAAGCTCAGAAACCTCCGGTAATGACTTTCATTGTCGAGTCTCGCGTTTTTTAATAATTCGAGAACCTTGTCACACTTTTTTCCCCCCTCTCGACGACTCAAGCGCCATTGTGACAGAGAAGTAGAAATTGTGTATTGAATTTCGCTGAGTGGATTATATAAAGCACGTCTGACGCTTGCGAGAAACGAAATCCGCTTCGGTCATCAATCGCTCGCGATGCGATTTCGAGTACAATGACTTGGCTAATCGTAAATAATAAATTATATGTATCGGAGAAGCGGAACACGACGAAAACAGAGAATTGCGCGGCGAGGTGTCGGATGTCGTTGGCGAGCTGTTAAACGATACGCGACGCTTATAAAACGACGCCCCGACGTTCGATCGTTTCGAATCGAATAAATTATCGCGCGGGAGACGCACTCGCGCGAGAAGGTGGAAATTATTCGCGCGAGCTCCACACACGATCGCGGAGTAATCTCGAATACATTGCGGAGTGTGTTTGTCGTTTTTATCGCCGTTCCCGACAAAGAGGATACGGTAGACTGTGCGCACGAGATATAGCGCTGTGCTATTTCTTCGTTCTTATCTCTGGCATCAAAGAAAATATGAATCATCGCCGCGATTCCGTCGTTTTTGCTCGCCTGAGAGACTTCTTCTCCGCTCGGATGTTTCCTGATATCCGAGTTTCTGTTGGAAATATTTTAGTGCCCGCGACATTGAAAAAAATTTTTGCTGAAATAGCAAAAAGACTAGTTACTGCATCGCCAGCAAGAAACATTAATTTGTTGCTTCGCCATTTTGTTACTAAAATAAAAAATTCAAAAGGTTCAGCATATTTTTCTTTTCCGTATGCGCGATCTTCCAGGCGTGTCTGAAGAGAAGTCGAATTTGACTATCTGAGACACTTCTGCACGAAAGAAAAGTTTGTTGCTGTTTTCTGCAAAGTAGTTTACCTGCCTACCGAATGTTTTGTTTCGTCAACAAAGCATTTGACGATTGGACGAGACTTTCAATAGGAAAATTTTCAATAAAAAAATTTCAATAGGAAGATTTTTCTCGCTCACAACTAATCTTGGTGCTATTCTAGCAAACCTTGTTTTTTTCCTTGATCTGATGGCGTCAGAACTTATACATGTGGAATTTCTATAAGCAGCGCGAAGTCGATAATCAGTTCGAAGAACTGCGCGCGATATCGCGCGCTTTATCTAAAAAAAAACAAATGGGATGTACGCGCACTTCGAACAGCTCGAAACAAAGTGAGACAAGTGGTCCACCAGCTGTTTGTCACACAACAGTCATCGCACACGTCGTTATTTATTTATACCATTAAATTTACCTGTCATCAAAGTGTCATTACATTTGTCTCATGAGACATGCATATAAATCGTTTCTTAATCACGCGATTCGTTTCGCGATATCGTTAATGTATCATTAATTCACTTGCTTCACTATTTTTAACACACTTGAAATTTCTTTCTCGATGTGTTTTATTGGAGATAATCAAATATACATTGTACCAACACATTACACAAATTCTTATTTAAAAGCTTATTTGCGTATCTTTTTTTGCTTATTTTTGTATCTTAAGAACATAAAATTTTTTGTAAACGATGTGTTTCATTGAATCAAATATACATTACCAACACATTATACGAACGATTATTTGAAAGCTTATTCGTATCGTTTAAGAACATAATACTGTTCGTAATATCGTCATTAAAAAATTATATGTACAAATTGGAGACGGTTTCTTTAATTGAAGTTTTTTTTTTCCTTCGAGATTGAGGCTCGAAATATCGATCGCGTTGAGTTTCTCCCGCGAAACTTTCTGATAGTCAGTGACCCATTCTGCATTTTGAACCCGTCAAGATAACTAACGCGAAATTCCGTCGGATGAATCCGTCCGGAGGCTTGTCGAACTTCGCCCTCGAAGTTTCCAAATTCGTATTTTCGATCGACTGATTTCCACTTTAATCGCTCGACTCGAGTTTCTTCTTCCCCGGTAATGGATGCGGCCATAAGTCACGCTTTGTCAGACCGGGAGAGGCCGGCCGGCTGACTAAGGTAAAACTTTAGTTGTCGAAGGTCCGCCGCCTCGCTGCCTTCAAAAGCGCATTCTAAGCGGAAGAGAAAACGGCGCGCCGGTAGTTTGCGGTTATTTGCAAACTATACTGGACGCAGTGACGCGTGAAAGATGCCTTTATCGGTCCACGGGGGCATCGGGTGTATCTCTCTGTACCGCGAAAGGCGGCCACGGAGCCGTTGTTCACGAGACTGGAAGCGCTTCGCAATTCGATTTCTTTGCCGCATCCTCGTCGTAACCGCGCGAGATACCTCGGAACGGAGGTACGGAGCTAAGAAAATACGGAGCGCGATAAAGCGCTCCGCCGCCACCGCCGGTCGAGAGAGCTGCTGCGCAGCTGAGAAGCGGTCGATATATACCATTTCTCTGACATTCGACACGCTCTCGCGGAGCGATAGAGAGAGAGAGAGAGAGAGACTGACGTTCGAGTTAACGGTGAAAAATATCGGAGTTATGTCAAAACAAACTTTTATGAGGAAATTTAACCGGTGCACTTATTTTCGCCACATTTTTGTTAAACAGTTTCTGCATCGTTGTGCAATTTACTTCTCCCGCAGATGCAAAAAAAAAACTACAAAGAAAAATAAATAGAAAGAACTTAGAGATTTCATACTTATTATTGCGTTAAAATGACCTCAAATTCAAAACGCACAAAATTTACGCACAAAGCAACGATTTTTTTATATAAAAGATTAAACGACCGACTTTATTCGAGTGTGCGAAGTAAGTTTCAAATTTAATGATTTTCTAATGTAATATTAATTTATTTCTGTAATATTAATATTATTTTTTTTTTATATAAAAGACTAAAAGACCGACTTTATCCGAGTGTGCGAAGTAAGTTAGTCTCAAATTTAATGATTTTCTAATGTAATATTAATATTTCTTTTTGCGTATAAAATTCAAGAATAACTTATCTTCGCACAAACTCGGGTGAGATCGTTTCTTTTGCATATAAATCGTTGCTTTGCGCGCAAAATTTTGTGCGTTTTAAATTTGTCATTTTAATGCAATAATAATGTCTTTCTGTGTATGAAGTTTTTTTTATAAAATTTCATGCGGAGTCGTCTTTCTTTATGCACGCTTTCTTTGTGCAAATTTAACGCACCCTTCCTATTGAATTTCCATGTGGAAGGAAGGAGTAATTCGAAATTACACTCGAATTAATTATCGGAGGTCCGATTCGGGATTCGCTAAATCAATCGATCAACTCGATCGAGAGGGACCGGCCCGGGGAAAAATCCCCAATGTGATTCGAACTCTCCGTGTTCGCAACCCCCGCACTCAGGCCGCAAGACCAGTGAGCCGGTCGATAATTTAATCGATAAAATTTCACCGCACTCTTTTTCCAATACATCTCGATTGTCCAGATACTACGCGCGTCGCACATTTATTCCCGTGGACTTCCACGCGGGAAAAAAAAAAGCAAGAAGATATTGGTTGCTGTACGTCCGCAGAGAAAAATTTGCCAAATCTATTGAATTTTTTTTTGTTTTGCCAACAGTTTCGTCGATGAGGCGGAACAATTCATTAAACTCGGCAATTTTTTTCTTGCTGATCACGTAACAACAAAACTTTTTTCCCGCGAAGGTCGACGGGAAAGGTCGACGCATTTCGCAACAAATGTTTACCTTCCCCCGTATATTTCCTCCTTTTCCACACGAAAGAAACTTCGCAATTCCAATCGAAGAAGTTTCCTGAGGAAAACGCGAGCCGTAGCAACACGACATACATTGAGTTATCAGGAAACGTTGCACCTCGGGAAACAAACGATCGAAACTGTCCGTCCGAACCATTAGTTCGGCGTGAACTCGAGCGAGGTCGATTCGATCTCGCACAGCCTTCGAGATGCCTCGATCGTAACAAAACGAAACCGCTCTCACGGTTTTCCCTCTCAAACCGAACCGGTTCGAAGTACCATAGTACGGTCTCTGTGCGAGTTCAACAAACCGAATTAGTCGTTTCCAAGATCTGACGTAGCGTTCGTCGGTAGCGCGGCGGAGAAGATCCGAGTTTTCGGCGAGAACACATGGCGACATCCATATGTTTCTTTCTCTCTCTCTCTTCGACAAGCCGAGCGTTCCAGAAAACGAAACCTTTCAGAAAACACTTGCTTTACACATCGCCGACACATTCTGAGCGCGATGAGACAAAATAACCAACGAGGTGCGTGACCAGTTCAAATACTATTCACTGAGTCATTCTCTCACTATCTAAGTACCAGACTCCCTTCATAGGAATGCCATTAAATTAACGCGGGAGTGGCTGTTAAGTTTGATGTCACTACTTGTCCGGTAATTCGTGACAGTCTTTCGGTCGCCGGTGTCTAATAAATAATTAAATTAAGTATTCGAAGCTTTCTAAACCATGTGTTATTTCATTCGAACAATAGCAGGGTATGTTTTACGAGTTTTTTGGTTCTTCTTTTAAAGTTTTTCAATACGATCCTTTTGCTCGAGAAAGAGAAGTTTCGTGAAAACCGTTGGGATTCTATAGAAAGTATCGTGTTCGTTGTAGCTACGGGTATTAATGTTCAGATAACGACGGTTATTAGCCGTAAAATGAACTGAGCGAAATAACACAGACAGGAGGCTGCTATTAATACTGAAAAAAAAAAAAAAAAAAAAAAAAAAACCCCCTCCCCCGTGATTGCCGGACCGGAAACGAACGGGTCAGCCGGCATCACGGGCGCGACTTAGCTATCGATTCCGTGCGCGAGAGAATTTTTTGTTTTCTGATAAGTTTAAAGAAAATAAACGACAAATTCCGACGACCTTATAAACAAGCGAGTAATTTAATCCTGCTGCGGTCTCTGAAGAGAAAGAAGGAGAGAGAAAGGCTCTCGCCGAAGTTTTTTTGAGCTCCGATTACGAACCGCGATGGAGACAAACAATGAACAAACACGCGCCTGTTAGGATCTGGCACCTCAAAAAATTTCTATAGTTCCGATTAGAGTTCTCGCTTATTTTGAAGAGACTTAAGAGGCCCCTGTAGTTCATATAAAAAGTTCTGCGCACTGATTTAAGTTTGAGTTAAAAAAAAATAAAGAAGACCAATTTTTCTAATTAAAAATCGCGATGGTTCTGACCGGCCAATAGTTTTGTTTTGCGAATACCTAGTTCGTAATATATAAAAAAATTTGATCGCTCCAAAAAACAAGGTTTTTAATTTTAAAAACTTTATTTTTTTTGTAATTTTTAAATAAAATAATTCTGAGCTATTCTTATTATAGTTTTAAGTTTGACATTTCTAAGAGTTCTTGACGATTTAAAAACTTCAGACGTGAAAATAAAAAAAGTCACAGATTTCACCTGTCAAAAACTTCAAGATATTCGAAACACATGTATCCTCTTGCTTACGTAGTCATTTCATCGCTTCGAATAGGAATAAGATTTTTTGTCGAAACTCCGCTCAAAACTACACGGTTTTTATTTTCAACGTTTCTCTCTCTCTCTTTCGGTGCTATAAAATTTTTCTTCATGAGACTTGGTTTTTAAATATCAAAGCTAGCTTCCTAACGAATTTTGCTCCGCATGCGGGCGCAAGTTCGTTATAAGCGATTCACAAAAAGAATCCGAGTTGAAAGAGTTCGCGACGGAAAGGCCAATCGCCCTCGCAATCTGCTTCAGAGAGGGGTCACTTAACGCGCGAAACTTGCTTGCCACATGGTCCGGGAATGTACCGGAAACGGTCTGGCTCATCGGAAAAAGAGAGGCCCGGGGATCTCTGTCGTTGTGGAATTTTCCACAACGCAGAAACCGACGAACGCAATTCCATTATTCATTCATTCGAACGCATCCTACAGAGAGAGAGAAAGAGAGAGGACGGTATTTTTTCCCGACTTCGTATACGCGTCCCCTTGCACATAATTCATTTATATCGACATTCCCGGCGCCGGGATGATAATCAAAGCGTAAAAAGTAATGTACCCGCGCGAGGAAAAAAATGTGTCTCAACAAGATGCGATCCTCGTTCGCGCTCACACAGTTTGCTGATTACAGTTTCGCGAAACGCGCGTCGTACAGAAACTCTCTGTGTGTGTAACACACAGTTGGAAGGTTAGCTTTTGCGACTGGCGTGACAAATGGACATGATTATCGATCGTACGCGAGATACAATAGGGAGAGAACGAGATTCTCGGTCGCGTCTCCGAGCCGGTATCGTAGCCGCCGCCAACGCCACCGCCGTCTGCGCCGCGCACGAGGAATTCTCGAGTTCCCAGATCAATTATGAAGCAAATCCTTCAAATATTGGGTCACGGGTCGAGGAGTTTTCGAGAATACTAATGCGGAAGGTCAAGTTCGTACATTGTGAAGTGAATGCGAAAAGCGAAGCCGCCGCTTCTTGTGTGTGTGTGTGTGTGTTGTATTAATGTTAATTGTGATCGAATGGCTTCTTGTGTTTTCAGAGGCTGCGGTGTGCATCAACGACAACAGCAAAAACAACAGCACGAGCATGTGCCCAGATCCTCGCACCTTCTTCCCCAGCGTCAAAGGCAATCTCACCAAGATCGTCTGGGCGCACGCCATCAACAGTCTCGCGAAATTGGAATCGGCGCTCTCGTCGGGTAAGTCGATCCTCTGTAATCGATCGATCGAAACGGCTTCGTCTTCGTTTTGTCACGCGCTCACAGATAGAGAGAGAGAGGAGAAATGCAGACAGAGAAATGTTGCTTTGCGATCACTTTCGTGCGCGCTCAGGTACACATATCCCTCACATTGTTACAAAGGTTGCCTTTGAAGGCAACCAATGCGCGCGACGTAAATTGCTCCTGACAATCCGGAGAAATTGTATAAACTTTAATAGACACAAAGGGATTCAAAATATACTTTTAAAACTACTTCCTGTAATGATTCTAAAACAAGACATGAAAAATGAATTTAAAATAAACTTGAAAAATTTGGAAAAAATAACGACGAAATGGTATTGGACACAAAACTACGCGGCTATCTACCTTAATAGCTTTGCGATCAATTGGTTTTTCAAACCTTTTTAGTCGTCCGTTTCGCGTAAATGCAATTTTCAATTTAATTCAAAAATTCTATCAACAAAGAAAAACACGCGTGTATTTGGAAAGCAAATTATTAAAAATCTTCGTTAAAAATATGAAATTGTTAAATCTTTATTAAAAATGTATTTTGATAGTTTTTCTTTCCGTCCGTAAAATTTCTACCTTCGATACAAAGTGTATGTATTAAATACTTGAATACTTTAGACGGTCTGGAGCCAACTGTATATTCATTAAATATATATTTACTTAACGCGTCTCCTTGAAACCATCCAAATTATTTATTAAAAATACATTTCCACCGCTCTCTCTCTCTTTCCGTCAATTTGTACTTTTTTATACAGAGTTTTTTTATACACTAAAATATACACTCGAACACTTTAGACCGTCTGGAACCAAATGTATTCAAATATTTACTTGACGCGTCAGCTCGAAACTATTTAAATGCCGCGGCGGTTAAATATTTGATAAAGCGAAATGTAACGCGAAAAGTGACCTCGGCAAAAAGATGCGTCTCTCTCATGAGGGATCAATTTATCGCGGATTCGCGATCGTTCGTCAACACATCACTAGTTAATGAACTTCGTGACATTTTGCTACGCGCAATTGCCATCAGCCTTGAATATTGGCGCTTCTCACTTCCACGGATATGTATCCCGCATGTCGTCCGATCGCGCGCGCGGCTGAGGCTTTGTGTATGCAGCCCGCATGGGTGACATATATTTTTACATCGGCGCGCTTTAAATAATGGCAGCGCGTCCTTGAGAAGCGCGCTTCCAGAAATATCGACAGCGAGAGGGAGAGAAAGCTTTCATGGGAAAGCGTCTGCTTCCTCCAGACTTCTTTCACACGCTTCCACAAAAAGTGTGTGTGTGTGTGTGTGTACGCGCGCGCGCATGTATAAAATACGAGTTACATCAATTACATATCCCCGTGTATTTTCGGACGAAGATACTTTTCTCTCCCCCAAAGTTACAAACGCGCGTCACGATCCCGAATAAGCTACATGCCGTATAACTTCGACCCTTATTTCGAAACTTTTTCCCGGCCGACTCACAGAAGACCCTAAAGTAAAAGAAAAATTCTTTTCGTAACGCAACTTTTCCTTCGTGCGACTGACTCTCTTTCTCTCTCCTGGTCGAGGAGAATTCATTTGTACGCAGTCACGTCCGATGCGAAGCTCTCGAAAAGCGGTATTCGCGCCCGTCGAATCTCAATGAAGAGAGCCAAGATGGAAGCGGTCGCGGTCGAAGGTCAAACTTCCGTGTTGTTAAGTTGCTCGGGTCTTTGGGGAGACATGATCTCTCTTCAATAAATAAATACGGTATATAAAAGGTCGGGAACTTCTAAACCGTGTCCGATTTTCCGTCTACAGACTTCGTATCTTCGATCAATTTTTCATAGCTTCTAATATGTTGGATGGAAGAACGTTCGTCTTCTCCTAATCCTCTGAATCTCCCGCTCGAAGCACCGCGGTGGTCACTTTGATATCCGCGAAAGAAAAAAAAAAGAGAAAACGTTCGCGATTTCACAAAGCTCGCGGAAAGCCCGTTCATTCGTGTCGCAATTTTCAAACGGCCGATATCGCTTTCGTCTAGTCGTGTCTGCAGTGTCTGTTGATAAAAACGCCGGGAATGTTCGGTCATTTGAGCGTTGTGTAGGACCGGCAGTCTTCCAGCCTCTTTAGGCTGGTGATCGATATTCCCTGCACGTGTATGCACATCCCGGAACCCTCCCCTTCAACCGCAGCTGCCTGGCAGCCCCACACACACACACACGCACATACACGCGCGCGCGCGCGCGCGGAATCAGCCCGAGACAACCCGACTTTCCTTTTTAAAGAGGACGTCATGATGCTGGAGGCCGACGTTGTGATGGGCAAGCTCAACACCAGCAACGCGACTAATAATATCCCGATAATGGCGCATCCACCGGCCAAGGAGAGCGATCTGTCACTCGAGGACTTCCTCAATCTCACTATCTCGGCCCAGAACGTCAGCAAGGGCGTCAAGCTGGACTTCAAGTCCGACGAGGCGTTCGAGAACAGCAAGCCAATCCTCGCCAAGTTCCGACAGAACGTAAGCGCAAATCTCTAATTAAACAATTCGATTCGCCAAGTGTTTTCGAACGTCTTTGAAATGAAACACACATTGTTCTTTTTCTCGGTTTCAAGTTGACGTTTCCGGTTTTCCTCAACGCGGATATTCTTCGGGGCCCGGTGAACGCCACCGCCGTCCCGCTCAATCCGAGAGACTTTCTGAAAAAGGCCGCCGAAGTCATGCCGGAGAGCACTCTGTCTGTCGGCTGGACAACCAGGTAATTAAAAAAAAAAAAAAAAAAATCAACCGTATAAGCAAAGACATGTACACCATGACCATGGCACGATCTCTCTTCTCTTATAAAAAGAGAGTTATAAATAATAAGTCCCTGAAAGGAAAAATCCAACGTCCAATAAAATACGTGTCTATTGCACGTCACACGCACGTCAGTCGCTAGAGACGTTTACTGTCAAGGTTTTCTCTCGCACAATTTAAATGACAGACATAACATTTCAATCATATAGAGACGTCATTGTTATTTGCATTTGTATAGTTTGTTTTTACTTGTAACGCATATTTTATTAAATGCAAAAAGAAAAAGAATTTTATTGAATTAATCGAAAATTCTTTAACGTAAATTTGAGGAACGTTTACGTCAAAAAGCAATGTCAAAATTTAAAAAAAATTGTTTTTCCCTAAGTAGTAAAATTAAAGACTCAACATCGGTGAATACGTTTCAGATACGGGAAGGAGCACAACATTACCGAGGGTGGATACACCTCGGAACAGATCAAAGCGATGATCGACACTCTGATTGAGAGCAACATCAAGCAGCCGGTAACTTATCCCGTAAGAGCCGGTCTCGTGGCGAACAATACCGAGGTCATCAAGACTCTGCTGAAGAACTCGACGTTCGCAAACGCGACACTTACGATCTGGTCGTCGGAGGGCGATTCCGTCAACGCGGCGAAACTTTCGAAATTGATCAAGGAAGTGGGAGTCGACAAGGTCTACGTGGACGTGCCCGAAGATCTGAGGAACAAGCTCGATATCTCGGGCGCGTCCACGATAACATCGGCGGCGTTTACTCTAGTCGCGTCGCTTGTGCTGTTTCTAGCTCAGTCAAGAATGCTGTGAAGCCCAAACACAGATATCGAAAACAGAGTCTTCGCGAGATAGGGTTTTCCGACTCTCCACACGCGACTCTTCCGATAAAAGAAACGAGAAAGAACGACACACGTCGACGAATATCCGATAACCAACTAATCGCACATCGAAAATATCGTTCGATATTCATTTTCGTCGCGATCGTTCGATCGGATTTTCGTCCGCGTCTTCGACTGCATTTTTCTTAAGAAAACGTGTCTCCTCGGAGACACATTCGCGTCGCGACTACAACACAAATTCCCATAGAAGCAAGACATTTTCCACGCGAGATTTATTCTATCCGAACAAACAACACCCGCCGTTGTCGATAAAATTTGTGTATTTGTACTTAAACAAATTATTCGACGCAACAACAAACGTTTCACGATTGCAACCACGTTTGTCATTTTTTTCCGACACATATATATGTGGCAAAGTATATAAGAGAACGTACAAAATTAAATCGCAAATTTTAATCATTCGTATACACGCAGAGGATGTTTCCAAAAAAGTGCGAAAGATTTTCAGATGATTCCTTGCCGAAATTAAAGAGGATCTTTTGTATAAACATACTCTTTGTATTTTTTCCTGGAGGAGTTACAAAGAGCGAGATGAAAATTAAGTTTTTATTTTTTCTCAAATCTTGAAGTTAAAGAAATAAAATTTGACGAACATTTTCCAGCAAAGAAGATTACTTATTGATATTTTTCAACCCTTCCGTTAAATAAAAAGATAAAAACGCCTATTCAATTTCCTTATTAATTCCTTTAACTTTTAACGGGGCGTAATGTAATCGTCTAAAAATGTGCGATAGAAAACTCTAGATTCTTCTAGAAACTTTTATTCTTAGCACATTTTTAGATGATCACATTCCGACCTGTTGAAGGTTCTCATAACAAATTGAATAAAAAAAGTTGCCAGTTTCATTTCCTTGTGACGACAACAGGCGGATTAAAACAAAATCAATAAGTATTCTTACTGGTGGAAAATGTCGCACAAACGTGCGACATCATTTCTTTAACTTGTTCAAAATTTGAGAAAAAAATAAAAATCTAATTTTCATTCGCGTAATTCCTCAGAGAAGAATATAAGAGTATGTTTATATAAAAGATCGTCTTTTAATTTTCGACAAAGAATCATCTTTCAAAATTCTTCGCACTTATTTAGAATCACTCACTGTACATCGAAATTACATTTATAAAAAAAATAATGCTGTACCTATACATATATATATATATTATATATAGTTTATATTAAAAAGTTTGCTTATATATATATATACATATATATATATATACATCCGTATTACACACTTAAAAATACTTTATGAACGGAGCAATTACGTAGACAATTACAATTAATGCGTTCGAAGTGATTGTGTAAACAAAAAAAAATAATAATATTACAAATCCAAGATCCTCTTTTTTTTTTCTATCGACGTATAATTTCGCATTAAACTTCGTGTGTGAAGGTGTGCGTGTATATGTGTGTGTTGTTATCGTACAACGTGCGACACTTGCACGCGCGTGCGTATATTACGATTTATGTATTTCAACGTCACGCATGAGATAATGTTCGCAATATTCGCCTGTATTTCCCCTACGTATTATCCCGTAAGTACCTGCGTTTCGACATATCTTCGGTCTAGAGAGGTGCAGCGCTTAAATAAAAAATGATCTTATTTAGTTTCTACGTTTAAGCTACATATCTGAGCCAAAGGACGTAAACTAACGGTTTGCAGTGCGAGTGTGCGCACTGCGTTTGATAAACGAGTCAATAAAAACAATATGTAAAACACAGTATCGAGAAATTTGTCTTGTGAAAGTTACTCTCAGTATTTTTCATCATTTCTCCGATTATTTTTTCGCGTCCTCGAAATTATTAAAGTCGTGTTAAAACAAATTCTCTCAAGCCTCGCAAGAGCAAACGTATTTCGTTCACGCGAACGAGACGTCGGATTTAAAAACCCACATCCGACTCAAACAAAAGCTAGAAAATATATAGATCGCAATCTGAACGACCAAGTTGTCGCTGTGTTATAATATAACGCGACAAAATATAATAATTTGGCGCTGTTTGCTAATAATTCTCGATGGAATATCCCACCGGGGGTCGTGCGTCATTGTCGCGTGTAATTATCTGTGAAAATGGAATGCAAACGTTCGACGCGTAGTTGCCGGCGAACGAGATAATCCGGTTTATGTCACGGGGGATGGTGACGATCGTACGTCTCTCGCGATATTCTCCATCTATTATTATTACGTTGACGCTTTACCCTCTCTTGCGCGCGCATCAGCGCTAGTAAATTTATATACGCCGGAAAATATGTGTTTGCGGACCATCTCGTAATACACGACCGCGATAACCACCGCCGGAGCGCGAGTTTCCAAATAAACCAGCTTCCATTTTGGAACGAGGCTATAAAGATCCCCGTTACAAAGGCATCGCTTATTAGAGCTACCGGCCCCCGTTGTTTCAGTTAAATAAAACGAGCGAGAAAAAAAATTCCAGAGGGCTAAAAGGTTCTCATGAGCTGTGTTTGCGTTTGAGATACGGGCAGTTGTATACCTCCCCGTAGGGTCCTATTTGCTTTTCCTCCGTGTTTGTCGTCTAGTTATCTACGGAGAGCACTTCCGCCAGCTTGATATACCGTCGGACTTCAATGACAGAATAAATTTCACCGGCCGGGGATAAGGCGTGTGTGTCGTCGTGAAGGGACGACGCGCGTTCACAAAACGCGCGTTTTTCTCGAATTAGTTCAAAGAGAAACCAGCGAACGTCTTTCGCGCGCGAGTTTCCTCAAACGCGCGTCTTCTTCCTCTTCAGATAATGAACCAGACCGCTTTCTCGCGCGCGCGCGTCTCTCAAAAAGAACGCGGTGAAAGAAGAGAGAATCGGCGAGAGAGTCGTCACACCGTGGGAGGATGACGAGATATGAGCGCGAGGTGTCAAAGGTCGCGTCGACCTTGGGACAAAGAAGAAGTTTTATTCCAGGTTATTATCACAATCGGATTCGCGTTCTTTGCCTTTCTCTGTCTCGCGCGTCGCCACTCTCGGCAGGTGCACCGTGCAAAATGGGATTCTCTACGTGTGTGCGAGAGCCACAGCGAGATGATCATCAGAGACGAAAATGCGACGCGTGCAGATTGGCCACGCCGCGGCGGGTGTTCCGCGCCGGCATTTTTCGGACGCGGCAATGCCCTCTCGACTGTTTTTAGCGTGTTGGGCGGTGATTTATTTCTGTATGTAGAGCTAGAAGAAAGCCGGGAGAAAGTACTTACGGGCGTATATATAAATTTACACGGCGCATGTTGGTACAAGCGACGATCCGCTCTTGACACGATCGTCGCTTCTTCGCGTCGCACGTCAGATGTTTATTAAAATATTGTGTATTATCGCAAAATTATATACGTGGAAGAATTTCTAATAATAAAATAAATTTATCGCATCTTTGACGTAAAAAACGCACAAAAGAATTAACTATTGCACACATAGACCAATATAGAATATTGGCAAAGTGACCTAAAAACATAATCTCCGCTGATAACCCGAACTGACCTTGGTCGAAACACTGTGAGAAATCACAGAAGACGCAAATTTGCAACGCGTCTACAGAGTTCGAATTTGTGCGTGTTGTATTTTATAGTCCGATGATACCGTAAATTTAAACAAGGGCCCGAGATGTGTGCGCAATTTTATTAAAATACAAGAATCGCACGATGCGATCCAAACAGATTTTCTTCGGTGACGGGCAAAATAAAAGAGCAGAAGATGACTACCGTAAAAAAAATAATAACAGTCATTTTGGTCAATGAAACTCACATTAAACTTGTTGCAAGCTAAAACGCAAATCACCGAGGAAGACTTCACGGTGTCCAGTGACGTAAATTACCGCGTTCACGTGTTTTGACAAACAAAACACACACTCAAATGAGAAATTAATGTTTTGACGCGTCAATTTTGCGGATACCGAGGTAAGTATTCACGCACGCGACTGTATAACTGATAATCACGAAGGCGTATATATTATTTACGCGCCTTGGCGAGATTATCAAGCATAATCACGCGTCACGTGAAGGACATAAAAAATTTTTCGTGCGCGAGAAACAGAACAAGATCGTCGCCGGATACGTCGCACGGATCTTTGAGTCGATGACTTATGAAAAACTTACACGTACGCGCGTTCTGTAAGTAGAACAAATCGGATATATCTCTCTCTTCTTTTCTCGCGTGTTTCTTGGCACGAAAGGCGCGCTTAAATCCGCGTGACTAATCTCGTTTCGTGTCTACGAAAATCTTGATGGAACCTCACGTAACCGCGCGCGTTATATTGTCCGAGCGTTTATCCCGACGAGATCGCAGTTGCGCGCACGAAACGCTCCACGAAAAAGCTCCACGACAAGTCAACGCCTCGCCTTGCGTGTAACGCGGAAAAGTTCTCTAACGCGTTTGTGACGAAACAACGTAAATAGATTAAATGTCAGGGTTAAATAATTATTACTTGTTAATGAGTGTTAAATATTACTAAATATTTTATGAAACTATTAATATATTATCTAACTGGGTTAAATATATTATACTAGGCTTAATATATTAATTGGGTTATATATTAATATTATTTGGATTATTATTAATTAACTGAATTAAGTATTAATATTGTTGATATCTTCTGGGTTGTTAATATTATTTAACTGGATTATATATTAATATTATTTTAATTCATATTAATTGAGTTATATATTGATGTTATTTATTTTCTGAGTTATTATTATTATTTAACTAGATTAAATATTAGTTAAATCGAGTTATATATTAATCTTTATTTCTATTTTCTAGATTAATTATTAATTAACTTATTGAAGTTAATTAACTGAGTTACGTATTAATGTAATGTTATTTAACTAAGTTAGATATTATATTGAATATGAAACTATTCACATTGTTTAATTGGATGTTATTGAGTATTAAACTGTTGTTAAGCATTAAATTATTAATATTATTTAACCGAGTGCGCTCTTCTCTCTCTCTCTCTCACCTGGCGTGTCACACTTAATTTATCTGGCGTGCGGCGCGCGCGATTACACGCGTTCCATATAGGTACCTACGCGCGCAAATTCTGTTCCCGGCCGGATGCGATTTAATCGTCATTTTAAACGTCAGCGTTAACGAGCGCGCGTTTGTTCCCGCGCGGCGAATCCTGACAAATGAATACAAATTAACACGCGCGAGCACCGACAAGGCGTGAAAGCGAAATAATTAGAGAAATTCATGACGACGAGACGACGCGCAAACGACCGTACGCGTCCCGTGACCGGCGGATAACCGCGATGTGAAATCAATTTTCCCGCCGCCTCAAGCTGTGACCGACACACCCGTCGTTTAACACACTCGCGACATTTCAGAAAACGAGGAGTCTTCGCGTGAAGACACGTTGAGAGACACAATCTTCCAGTCCCTCCGTCGATTATTTCGTAAGAACAACATTTGTGAAAAGCGCACGTTCCAATTTTTGTTGTTTCTCTCTCGTGTATATTGGAGAAAATCGCGAATCTCTACGTTTTGCCTCGTCTTGCAATTCTTTGTGAAACAAAATCGCGCGAAAGCGCGCGAGTTATCGCTCGCACGTGCGCGCTCGGTTGGACGATTCTATTTCCTGACATGTAAAAAAGAAAAAAATGCTACGAAAAGCAAAACGACTCGACATATCCTCGCGTTTCCCTTTTCCGAGCTTCCTTTTCCGTCGCGTCAGAAAAAGTCCGGCGGTGACATGCCGCGGCGACGTTTCCTCGCGGCGACAGATCGCGCGTTAGATCGGTCGGTCGGTCGGTCGATCGGGAACGGGAGCGCGATGTGGTAGCCAAACGGGAAGGGGAGGGAAGGGGATGGGCTCCCGTGTTTATTTATCACCGCGGCCGGCTTAAAAGGGCGACAAAAAGCGCCTGGCCGACCTCCGTGCGCGACGAAAAACCAGTCCTTGTTGTACCGGTTGCGAGATCGGCATCAACGATCGCGTCTTCTTCCTCTTTCTCGCGTTCTCTCTCGCGACTTCCTCCGCGATCTCTCTCTTTCTCTCGCGACAGAATCCTCGTTTCCCTTCTTCTCTTTTTACACACTCCGAGTTTCTTTTTCTCTCTTTTCGGAACCGGGATTTCGCGTCGTCTGCGCCCGAACGTCTCTGAATGGCGGCGCGAAAGTGAATGAAACACCCGGCCGGCGGCGTGGAGGAGAGACTCGCGTTTCAACTGTCGTTCGATACCCGGACACGATCGTAAAATCGGCGGATCTGCGAAACGCACGGTTCCTTGGTTACATCGGTTACGCGAACGTTAAGCGAAGAAGACGAAGGAGACGGGAGGGATTCCTCGCGAGGGATTAATCTCCGAACGCGCTCTTCTCTTCTTAGCGTCATTCGCGCGATATCTCATTCGGAGCTAAAAGCTCCAGTGACAGTTGGGTAATCGCGCGCGCAAAAACAAAATAAAAAAATTGAAGTTTGCGCAAAAGCCCGAGATGAAGAGCGAGATAATAACGCGCTTAACATCCATTTGCTCTTAATTCGTCAGATACACACCTGTGTGTGTGTGTGTCTCTCGCTGTCCGAACAACGTTTCCTCTCGAATATCTTTGTATTTTTTTTTTTAATAAAATTGTTGCTTTTATTCTAAACTTTGCATCGCCGCAATTTGACATTCTTCGTTTGACAGCAATAAATAAATTGCTGAAAAGAAAAATAAATCGTACTCTCTTACATTGTTGCATTCGAAATCAGTCGCGATTAAGATACATGGGACGTGGCCTATTACTTGCCGTTCGATACTAAATCAATTTAATGCCTTTTATCGTAGACAAGTAGCAATCTCCACGAAAGTCTAATGCGGATAATGTCGCGTCTGTTCGAAAATAAATTGAAAACCGGTTCCGATAAGCGCGCGCGCAACGCGCGAAGGACCTCTCTCGCGCGCTATTTGTGCGACACCTTCGATTTAACTAGGCTTCAAATTTTTCCAGCTTTGTATTCAACGTCGCATGAAATATATATCGCAAAGCGCAACGATCTCTTCGAAAAATATCCTCTGATCGAAGTAGACCTTATCGGTACAGATCGCGCCTTTTACGCGCGTCGCGTGGTGGTTTACGCATGAATTTCTGATGCATGACCACACCTGTGTTCACAGTTCTCCAACCTCGATTAGCTAAGCGTGACGAGACATCATTTTCCTCCTTCTCGTTATAATTTTTTTTTTCTTAAGTCTGACTCATGCGCGATAAATGCCGGCAAATTAAATTTGTTTCCAATTGCTTTATCTTGTAAATGAACAAACAATTTATTGCGGAAAAAAATTTCCCCCCTGCACAGTGTCCGAAAAGTCTTTCCGCGCCGAGAGCAATCGAAAGTGTGACGGGTTCCCCGAGAGAACTCTATCCCGCTGATCCCGCACATCCGGCGGAGATGCGGCCTGATGCGGCCCATCGCGTCCGCGGGACTTGTCTTGCCCCGATGCCTATTGTTTCACGGCGCATCACCGCGGGGTCCGTGCGAGGCGCGTTTCTTGCGGAGGTAAAGGCGAAGGACGAAGGGGCGAAGGAGGCGTCGGCGGTGACGGCGAGGTACCACGGTCGTCTCTGAGAGGGTAGTGGGAACGAATATCGCTCGCACGCATGCGCGGTGCGGTCTGCGATCTCTTCGAGCCGGCGGCCGCTCCGGCTGGCCTCAGTTGCCCGCGACATTCTGTCCGCGATACGATTCGACGTGACATACCGTGTCTTCTTCCTCCGCAAACGGACACGCGCCAGTGTTGATTGTGAATTGCGAGCGAAAACCACCCTCGGAAGGGAGGAGAGAAAAAAAACGTCGCACGAACGACGAGCGAGCGAGAAGAGATTCGTCGCGCGGTGACGTTATCAGGTCGTTGAATAACCCGCACGGAGGACGAGTGTGAAACAACGAGTGCGCTCCAACTCGCGCTGATACCGGTCGCGAACTTGCGGAAAAAAGTTACCGCGGATCGACGTGCTAAGTGATTCGAATGACCTCTCGGGTTAGTTAGCGTTCGGTTTTTGAAAAAACAAAGTCTTTACATTTTTTTTTTTTTATCTTAGGTCGTCATTGATTTTTGCGAAATTTACGCGGCGGTGCGGCGCGTGAAATGGCACTGACTTAAAAAAAAAAAAAACCATTTTTGCAAAAGACGTTTTTTTCTCACTCAATATCTTACACAACGACTACAAGTGTTGCTTTTTGGAGCTGAAGGGAATCTCGTTAGGGTTCAAGTTTCTCCAGGGTCGTCACACGTGCCCCGCAACCCGACCGCGACTTTGCGACCTCACTTCATCGGAAGACGAATCGCTCGCCCGAGAAATTTCGAAATCGTTTTTTTCTCATCGAACAACGATCTGATCGCGCAGCGAGCCGAGCAAACCCCGGAAAGGGTTTTCGAAGGGCGCGGCGCGCCCTTCGCGTCTCGCCTCGATCGTGGAATGATCGACGTGGTGTCGATCATCGTCGCGAGTGCTTTCGCTCGACATTGCGCCGCTCGACTCGATGCGCCGCTGAGGCGATTGGCGAGGTATCGAGAGCCAACCGACAGGTGCTACCGCGCGAAAGCCGCAGTCACGTGGCGCGTGATGATGCAAGGTGTCTGAGGAGAAGACGCGGTGCCGTTTTGCGGAGACGAAATGACGCGCGACAGGAAGCTGCTGATGCTGCTGGGCTTGCTGATGGCTTACGGCCTCTTCGTGGCCGAGTGCCGTTACCACGAGGACGCGGCGACGGCGACGACCGAGACGAGACATCGTCACAGGCACAGGCACGAGTCGTCCTCATCGAGTCGAAGGAATCATCACGAGATCGACAGGCGAGGAGGCTGGCAGGAGGATTACGACGCGAACTACGACGAGCCGAGCCCGACGGACGAGGACGATTACGACGCGCAATCATACTACAATCATCCGAGATCGCATCATCGATCAGCGCAGAGAAGTTATCACAGTCGTGCGTTCGAGCCGTCCGGGCATCACGTCGGCAGTTATCACGCCAGAGGCTGGTACGACGAGGATAACAACGACAGGCGCAGGATACAACCGTCGCGATACAACGCGAAGAATCATGGTTACAGAGGCAAGACTCATTACAGGCCCGCGGCGTATTCGCGCAATCGCGACGTGTCGGATTACGATTACGACGACGAGACGCGGGAAGATTACAAGAGGCACGGGTACGAGAACGGCGGCGGTACGCGGAAGAATTCCAGGCGACACAACTCGGGAAGAGACTGGCGATACGCGATGAAGAGCGGCAATTTTCCTCGCGGCGCGAGGAAACATCGCTTGGAAGTCGTGAATCCCCACTTGTGGAACTCGTGGAATTGGAGAAGAAGATCGAACTCGTCGGACACGTCCAAGTATCGTTCCTCGAAGAGCGACGACGCCGAGTCGGAGGAGGACGAGGATTACGAGGATCACGGCGGGCTGGAGGAGGACGACAGGGACGACGAGAACAACGACGAATTGTGGGAGGACGTCGAGGACGAGAACAACGACGAGAACGATGATATCGACGACGACGACGACGAAGACGACGACGACAACGATTTCTACAAGAGCGAGACGAAACCGCTCCTGAAGACTTACGACGACATCATCAGGAGACTCACGTCCGACGATCCGACCACCCCGAGGAGCAGCACCGTCAAACGGGATTACCGCAATCTCCACGCGAGACGCGACGGTCTCAAAACACACAGGTCACAAATCAATAACTCGAGATCCAAACCGGTGGATTTCTTCAAAATGACAAACGCGTCTCACTCCCGACCGGATTATTTTGCCAACAAACAGACCGCGAACGAAAACTCGACTGTCAAATTTGGCGGAGCGACCGAACGCAAGTCCCGCACAAAAGCGACCGGCTTGGTCAGGAGCAACGATCGGCACGAGGCAAAGAACACCAAGATCAATGATGTTAAGACGGGAAGCCCTACCGAGCAGGATTACGAGGAATACCTGAATACCTCGGATAATGAGAAGGAAGACGACCTTGTCAAAGCCGGAGTCGCGGACGGAGATTCAGACATGCAGGCGGATGTTACGAACACGGTAAGCAAACACACGCCGTTTTCGCATTGCGAAAACATCGTTTCCTCAACTCGCGATCTTTCATCTCTCTCGTGGAAAAACAAGCAGCTGTCTCGCTTGACTTTCTTCATTTGTAATTCGATTAAAATTTCACAGCAAGAAATTTGAAATTTTTTTCGTTAAATCAACGTGCGAATTTTTGTTTCTTTTTTTTTTTGTACTTGAATAAAATTCGCTATTTAAGGATAAAATTTTTTTTTCGCAACAATTTTAAAAGCTCGTGAAAGTTTGCAACTAGCGGACAGCTTGAGGTCAATACGAGGCAATGTGCTGGATGCACATGCAAATATAATCTTCCCGCACGGAATGCGGGAGATCCGGGTTCGACTCCTGGCCGGAGTGTCTTTTTCTCGCAATGAATTTTTTAACTTCGCGAAAGGGTATTTCACGTGTATATGAGACGCACCGAGCATCCTATGTGAACTTTTTCGAATTAAATTTTAATGCGACTTTCCGCGTGTATTCATTTACACACGTTTAACTCTTTGAGGCACAGAGGATTTTGCAACCAAAAAGACGTGGCGTGAATAACGTCCCATTATGCGCGTTGAAGCGCTAAAAGGACGTTTTTCATACCCCGCTATGCTTCAAAGAGTTAAAAGAAATAAATAAATAATTATAATTGCATCCGGCTCGTATCGACCTTAAACATTTAGTTGCAAATAATTTTTACGTGCGCAAATTAATACACTCGGAAATTCGAAATTGATTTCAATTCGAAAAATCTAAAATTAATTAATTTGCATATAAATTAATGCGTGAATTATTAGCAATATATATAAATAAATTATTAGAGTATTTTAAGCTTGAGATAATTTTTATTACGAAAATTACGGCACGTATAAAATCGTGCGATGACGCAATAACGAAAAACGCTCTCGCAGTCTCAATGCAAACGAGAAATTACATCGATTCGAGCTTACCCGCTAAAAGATTGAGGATATTGAGAAATCGCATTGCTCGATGAGAGAGATTTGTATAATTGGATCGATCGAGAATGTGTGCCCCGTTGCATCATGATTCTGAAGAGAGGTGAATGCAACTCTGGTTTCTGGGAAATCGCGAACAGAGAGAGAAGGAAGGAAGAAAAGTGCTTTTCGTGCGCTTTCGATGCGATCGGCAAAAGTTGCGAGTCGCAAAGTCAGTTACTGTCGCGAGAGAGCTCACCTCCTCTTTTTCGTATCGACCTTGCCTGTCGAAGATTAAGATCAAAAGTCGAGGAGAGCTCGCGGGCCACGTACGTATCGCGCGCGAGTACAAAAATAATACAACCAACGTATTCCGCGTCGCGCCGCGCTCCATTTGCATGAAACACCCGAGGAGAATAGCGCGCGATATTACGTGCGCGAAACACAGACTCCGAAGACCCGGTAACTGTATCGAGAGAGAAAATCCTCTCTCGAACAGATATATCGGCAGATAGTCGTCTCTCGTTCTTCGTGCCTTCTCCCTTCAACAATCACACGACGTTCTCGATCGTCCAATTCCCGTTTCGAGATCGAAACTCAGATTGGCGATCGTGTCGCCAATTTACGGGGTTTTTATCGCGACAATTGCGAATCTCGAAATTTGCGTCTTAATTCCGCAATGACTGATTTTTCGTGGAATTCAAAATTATCTCCTTCCCCTTTTTCGAGTTAACGACCAACCGAGATAGCGAGAGATATGTTGAGACGAAAGATATGTTTTTCTCTCTCTTTTGGACTCTTAGAAAAATAGACGGAATAGACAAAACAAAGCAAATCCTCTAAAAGAAATATATTACTGAAACATATTTCAGGACCAAATTGTGCAATTCCGAAATTCGCAAAACAAGCGTGAATCTGTCACGCTAAAAGTAGAAGATGCGCAACTACTTAACTCATCGCGATAAGTCCCGACGATGAGAACTGCTCTCTCTCTCTCTTTTGTTTGTTTGTACTGGCGCATTCCCGTGTTCAATTTTCTGGCTTGAAAACAAATTCTGCGCCAGAATTGATTTTTCGCAATTTCGCGTGCGAAAATCCAAAATCGATCACTTCGGTCTCGTCGCCACGTGGACGCGACGGAGAACCGCGGCAGGAGGAGAGCGCGTTAGATTTAAACTCGTCGTTCACATGAGAAAGGGATTCGGGCCAGAATTCTCTTGGACTCGAGATCGACGTTACACGCGCTGCCGAAAGCGCCCGCGCGAGATTAACTTTCACGTGGCGCATCGGCGCTGAAGATAGCCGGCGACTATTGCCTTGAAACGTCATTTCGAATTTTGACAGCACGCATAATAAACCGATCGATATACGCAGAGAGATATTCGCGGATCAATTCTCGCAACTGCAGTCTGCCGTCGCTCTCTCGTCGCTCAAAAACTTGTTTTGCTCTCGTTTTCAAATAGTCAGAATAGTTACAGCGAGATACTTTCGACCGATAATTTCGACCTTCGTGGAATTCGAAATTATTTCCTTTTTCTTTTTCGAGTTTAACGACCGAGATAGCGAGAGACGAAAGATATGTTTTTCTCTCTCTTTTGGACTCTTAGAAAAATATACGGAATAGACAGAACAAAGCAAATATAATCCTCTTTTTCTAAAAAAAATATATTTGCTGAAACATATCGCAACCAAATAGCACACAAACATTTATTTAACACCGTTGAGATTAAAACACGGTTCTAATAACAAAAAAAATAAATGACCTTTCTTCTCCTTTCCAACTTCACTTCGACCTTCTTTCCATCTTGCTTATTTCTCTCGGCGCATTTTTGCGCGAGAATATCGGGAAATCATCGATAACGAAGAAAATTATTGACGTGTTCAAAAAAAAAAAAAAAAGAAAAGCGTCTCGTGACGCTCGAAATTATGGAAGATATCTTAACCGTGTGAAACTTTCGATTTGTTATCGTCGATTAATCACGGACATTTAGTTGGTACGTTACTATTCGAAGATTAATGAAAATTTTCCGTTATAGTTAGAATCCGATCGCGGTTATTTTTATCGGTCCGCGTTGCCAAGCTCGTTCTTCAAGATTCTAAGTATCACCAGCTTCTCGGAACGTTTTGGACGCGCTCTGTCGTGAATACCCGGCTCGTTATTAACGAGCGACGGTGTACAGCGGCGGTGTACGGCAGTGGTTCCTCTCACCTAACGGGGCCAAGATTAGATTGACCTTGGCAATGCGTGGCTGGTCGCCGGCGCATCGTTTTATTCGCGTCAAAAACCCAAACCGACGTGCACGAGAAAGAGAGAGAGAGAGAGAGTAACCCTGAAAATTGCTGCCCGCTAAGCGCCACAGACACCTCGTGGTCGCGCTTATCGTGTCGGTGCAGAAGTCAGAAGAGAACTTTATTTCTGGAACCGCCAGAAGAAAGTGTTTTCGTGAGATCTGGCAAAAAGCCTTCATCGTTACGCCGCGGCGCGAGAGGAAGAAAGTAAGAGCGCGCGTAAGAGCGCGCGTAAAGAGTCGCAAAAAAAAAAAATTTCACGGACGTGAAAAAAAAATTCGTTGAGCCAAAAACGCGTTCCGCCGCGGGCGCGGAACAAAAGGGACTTAACTCGCCTACTTCGGTAAAGTTCTTTGGTAGAAAACAAACTCTTCTCTCTCTACGTGCCCCGGCGCCAAACGATGCCGGCGCATGCACGGCCTTAATTTCCGCGGTAGCTCGCAGCGACGACGGCGAGTCTCTCGGAGACGAGCAAAACGACGAGCACGTCCGCGCGGCGGCTGTCGTCGCGGCGATCGTGCGCGCTTTTGCCTTTTTTTTGCGCCAATTTACAAAGGTAAACCCGCCACGTTCCATCGACAATTTACCTCCGCGTGCCCGGCCGGCCGGAGCGGAATTGCTCTCCCGCGTCTCCTCCCGCGCCGAAGGTAATTGAGCAATTCCTCCGTGCGTGCGCGCGCCTTGTGCATTTTCCGCCGTGAATTTACGTGCGCCGATGCCGAACGATCAAAGGAAGGACTATTGCGCGACGACGACGACGACGATCTATTGCGCGCCCTTACATCTGGATTTGAACGACTGGACGTTTCGTCGCGGTCGAATCTCGCGTGTTCGATTAAAATCCGCGCTGTTCCGAATTCGACGCGTAAAAAATTCCAACGAACGTCGCGAATTTACGCGCGTAGCTACATTTTAATTCACTCCGAGTGCGATTCCTGCGAGTCTAATCGATTCTATTTGAGCAAATAAAAACGTCCACCCAGAAATGGGTGACGAGGTCTCCTGCGAGGAAATTCATGTGAGGCGGCGGCACTCAAAGTGTTAAATCAGACTACGCGCGCGCGCGCGTACAAGCAGCTTGAAAGGAGCTTAATTGTGCGTTCTGTTCGGTTATACCGCGAATCTTCAAGAGCCGCGCAACTTGTGCGAGAAACCGACTGGCGGATTTAATCCAATTAGCGTTGGATCTTCCCGAAAGAGATAAACGAACTGAGGCAAACGTTCAATCAGAAAGCAAATACAATGAAACGGCGAATATATGATTTTTTTTTTTATTTTTGCAACTCCTTGCCTTATGACATCGTATTATTCTTGGTTTCTCAACCCTTTCGCGCGCTTGTAACGTGCGATCGCTGCGGAACGTTTGTCGCCGACAACTCGACACCTACACGAAGCGCTAACGACGCACGGTTGCGCTTTCTATAAACAGAAATATAATGAAATAAAATTGTATTATAAGTCTAGTGTGGGCGTACACGTGTTTTTGCACGTGAGCGTTCATTTGTCGAAGGCGTGTGTACGCGTTCTTTGCGTCCGAGTGTCTGTTCTTCGATACACGCTCTTTGGAGCGGAAAGATAATTCAGATTTTATAAAAGAGTCGATGCAGTTTCACGTTAGCTTCCACGCAAAGATGATCGAACGTACGTGGTCAGATTGTTGGTTCCGCAGTTCGCGTCTGAACGACTTGGTTGCAAATTAAATCGCGAAGGATTAAAACATCCGCGTCGAGAACGCGCACAGCGTCTCGACGCGTTCATCGACACGCGCGCGACTCATCCTCGTATTTCGCTCGACGCATCGAATGAAATCCATCCGTCCCAGATACAGCGAGTTCTTCAAGGAAGAGGCTGTGCGGGAGAGTCGATTCACATCTCTCTCTCTCTCTCTCGACCTCCGTAAACAAGCCGATAGGCTTCGCGGAAGCGCTGTTTACGCGAACTCTCGATGTTTTTCCCCGCTTCGATTCAATTCGCCCCCCGCCCTCGCGCGCTCCATCCGTCTCGCATTTCACGCGCGCTCATCCTTTTCTCGTGCGGCGCGTTTCGCCGAAATCGAACTCTCTTTCTCTCCGCGGCGTCGAAGAAAACGACTTTGCCACCGCGGCGAAGAGCGGCGGCCATAAATTCGCCGTAAAGCTCGCCGCGGAAGCTCGTTACCGGCGGCGGGCGCGCATAAAATCCTCTCGAGGAGATTCGGCGGCGGTGAAATCGGATTTACGGGCGGCGCGCGTAAACGCAACGAGAGTATGAATTAAGATAACGCGTAGTTTGCGGCCTTCTCGCTCGTTGCGCGCAAATCTCTCGTCGGATTTTCGGGAGGCGATCGTAAAGCGGCGGGGGGGCTATTTTCGGGGGGCGAGTAAATCGCATCGATGTCGCGCGACGATGAATATGTAAATCGACGTGTTTAAGAGAGCTGGCGGATTTAGCGCGCGATGAATCATTGAATTCCGCCGGCGAGAGAGATTACGGGATTTGTTTTTCTTATCTCGAAGAGCGCGCGGCTTAACCAAGCCGCATATTTAAATGATTCGACTTGAATAAAATCGCGCGCGCGTATTTCACATTTCCTTCGTGTTTTTATCGATCGTGCGATCTCTCGTGAGTAAGCGCGTCGTCTTTCTTTGTTTCTGCATTTCTTACTTTACAGTTAGAGATGACGGATAAACGATAAGAAATGGGGAAAATGCGCGATGACCGCGCATCGGTGACACGCGTTTAAAGACGCGTCGGACCACTGACCCGCCGAGACGATGAATCATCGTCGTCGTCGTCGTCGTCGTCGTCTGCTACGCGTAACTGCAGAAACCGAGTGCACGCACTTAATTGGTGAATCGGGACGGTGAATTCTGACGAAATTAAACTCCGCTTTCGCCAATCGGGACACGGGCTATATTTAGGGGCGGTTCGGGCGAATTGTTTCTCTAATTTGGAATTTCGCCGCCGAAAACAAACGAATTAGTTGCGCGACGTGTCGCGCGAAAATGACCGACGGGTGTGTGTTTCGTAAATCACGTCGGAAGTTTGTAGTCTCTACCGTTACTACACGTGTTACGTTTTTGATTGATCGCGCGCGTGTATATCTTCTGGGCGCGTGTTGTCTGATAAAACCACGAGGAGAAACAAATGAAGATCGAGGAAGCGATTCGAAGCGCGCGACGACTATTATTAAACGCGTTTCTGAGATTAATTATAGATCGGTGACCTCTTCCGGCACAGGATAGAGAGACGGGGCGCGGTTTTATTCAGACGGGAAGCGGTTAAGTGCACGCGGCGGGGTTTATGAAGGATTCTTCGAGTCCCGCGAAAACTCACGTAGTGTCTCTCGAAAGAGACGGTATTTTAAGCCCTGGCACTTGCGTTACATCAATTCGCGACGTGCAGCTATGCCATTAGTCTCCTTCATTGAGCACTTGTAAAGCGATCTCTCAAAGAAGCTCGGAAAATCGAGCAGAGGAATCGCCCCGAAGAAGGATCAAAGGGAAACGGTCGAGTATACGAGCGAAAACGTGTGTCCGCGCGCGTGGAAAGAAACGATTTCCAAATAAAAATTCCCGCCACCTCGCATTATCTTCAACGAGTCGACACGAAATCGAAGGAAATTAAAAGAATCTCCGGGGAGAGATTTTGAGATAACGCGCGCCGAAAATAAAAAAAAACGACCGACTCTATATTTCAAAAACTTGCGCGCGCACATTTCTTGACACAATGGATATCTCTGCGCGGGAGATCAAAACAAGAAATTCGAAATATAATAATATCTCCTCTGACCATCACGCCTATAGCCGCGGTGATTTATTGCGATAACCTGAATCGTTGCCGAATCGTATAAATAGCAACTTTGTCCACTTTGTTGCTAAACAGCGGGCTCGAGTCCAGGCTCCGCGCGTTCGCACGGGAAAATTATATATTCGTGACTTTAAGAACCAGGAAAGTCGTCGGAGCGCAAACCTGATTCTTTTTTTTTTCGTCGCATTCTTCTCGAAAATCTCCTCGCGCGCGCTCAAGACCGACCGGTATAGTGGAACAGAAATCTAGAAACGCAGTCGGAAGTCTATACATGGTTTATTAATAGCGATTTGGTTTTGGCTCCGCCGCACGACGCGTTTACGATATTTGTGAAAAATCTTCGCGCGGCAACAACGAGTGCCCGTTACCGCGGGCACGACCGACGGTTTTTGTTGATATTTCGCTTCGCACATTTTATTATTAGTCCCGCGAATCAGAGCGAAACGTTGTGTTCTTCTCTGTAATAATTCGACGATGTGGAAAATTTGCGCGCGCTTGATTCCCGGAAATTATTGCAAGAGAGACATTCTCTCTCCCGGCCGCGCCGGGTTATCGGAGATGACTCACGATTTTCGGCAGTTTCTTCTTCATTTCGGCTCGCGGAACACTTGCCCCGCAAACTCAAGAGAGAGAGAGAGAAAGAGAGAGAGAGAGACTGGATATACAGACTAATTAATTCTGAGAAGCGCGTCTGCGGAATTGTACAACGTGGGTATTTGAGGTTACGCGCATCCGTCTGGATTTTTACGTCACAATCTCTCTCTCTGGCCGCCCTCCAAGATCAAATACAATCTGAAATGTTCATTAAAGCCCTTAGTGCTCTCTTGCGCTCTCTATCTCTCGGCTTTATTTTCGGCCCGCGTATTATCCCAAGAGATCCGAGAGAGATTCAGAAGCGAGGCTCCTCTTCGCTCGCGTCCGGAAACTCTTTATCTCGCGCTTCTGTGAAACCAACTGACAGCCGATAATTATATATGACGGCGCGTTATCCTATTTGATCGAAGAGGTCTTCCGAGTTCGGTTCAAGGTCAACGCGAGGGGGAAGAAAAAAAAGTAGAGACACGATAACTTTCACGCCGCCGGCCAGTAATTAGAAAGTTATAATATCCGCGTGACGCTGTTCGAAAAAAAACGTAAACTAATAAAGCGTCGTGCCACACGCTTGATATCTCGCTGACGGGAAACGTCGTCGATTATTATTGTCAGAAACACTCGCTCGTCGTAAATCCCGTTCTGACGTATCTTTCGCTTATTTATTTATTTATTTTCTGTTTTTTTTTTACGTGAGCGACAGCTTTTCTGGCGATTTCCCAAACGTGCTGAGCGCGAGATGGGTTCCGTCTTCCTGCGACCAGGTGTAATACGTCGGCCGTTGTAATTTGGCGGCCGTCCAGGTCAGGCCGAGTTTCGGATCGAGTTATACCGTCTCGCGAGATAATTTCCGGGTAGAAGAGAAAGAGACAAATATATATCGATCGTTATTCATCGCGAGAGGCGATGCGATCGATTCGGGATGCGAGACGCGCGCTCTCTCGAATCACCGTCGAATTTTCACAAGCCATAAGGTTTTAGGTCAAAGCGCGCGCGCACATTTGGAGAACTTCCAAATACCGCGCGTATCCAACGAACGCGAGTTGCATCGTAATCCAAAAATATTTCCCCCCCGGCGCAAGTCGTAACTAAACCGATGTCGTATATATCCGCGCGGCGCGTATCTCAAAGCGAATTCAACCGCCGCGCCGTCGAATTAACGAGTCCAAGCAGCCGTGACTCTTCGCGCTTAGCGAACGTGCATCTTTGTCAACGGTCATTATCACGCGAGAAATTATTCTCTGTCATATTTCCGCGTTGAAAATTTTCACTATATTTGTGAAATTGCGCGTTGCTAATTGATGAATTTCACGGACGGCGAAATCGCGCGTGATGTGTTGCATTTCGCGTAAATTCCCCTTAATTACAACGCCGGTTCGTCAATCAATAATTTCGGAGGGGCGTGAGACTTTCCTGGGACCGGCAATCAGGACCGGTCATCGGGAAGTTAATTTTGTTTACACTAACGATGAAGATCGTATGGCGCGAATCGTGTGCCACACCTCGCTTTCCATTAGACCCTTCGGGGAGACCCTTCGGAGAAGAGGAAAGGCAATTTCGAGCGTCGCGCTCGAGACGCGCGCGATCGGTTTAAATAACACGTTACCACCTTTCGATTCGAGTTAACGCGCGCGCGAGGGATGAAGCCATTATGAAAAAAAGTCCACGGGATCCTGTTTGCCTTGCGAGTAATGGAGCGCGTGTGTGCGCGCGCGCGCTGGAATATAAGGTCTTAATAAAGTTTACTTTATCGGTATTACGTTACTTCGTTAAGTTCCGGCGTACGGTGGATATTGCTTGTGTATTTTTCCTTCGACTTTATCTCGCTCTTCTTTTTTTTTTTTTTTTGTAATTATTTACCAAGTCTTTGCTCTCTGAGAACAAACTGGAGAAAAATACACGCGCGCGCGCGTAACCGACTTTAACACGAAGATCTTATCGTAGATTGTCGCGAAGTCGCGTTATGCAATATAGTATTCGCTTTTTTTACAATTAAGCATCAAGGTCGATACGAGGGAAGTAGATTAGATTAGGTTGATTTATTGTGTTTGTCTGTGTGATGCAATTGTAAGAGTTACAATTTTTAATTGCACACCAAACTATTACAAGGGGAGTAAATAAATATATAATTGCACGTACGTTTAATACGCCGGGTGCGCAATTATATATTCATTTGCTTTCCTTGAACGTGTAAATTAAATACACGTGGAAATTCGAATTAACCCGTTGTCACCACACCGGTGCATATGTGCACCAACAAAAATTGGAAAAACACGATTTTTTCAAAAAGTTCTTTTTATAGTTTATTTTTTAGTAAGAAGAATTTTTTTAACATTTTTAACTAATTCTATTCAATTTCTGAGAAATTTTTACCCCTATTTTCACTAGTTTTAAATTATTTATCAACTTATTACTGGAAAGTTATTCAACTTCAAACATGCAAAGTGCAAAATTGCACCAGTGTAGTGACAACTGAATTGAGATGTGGTGACGACGGGTTAAATTTAATTCGAAAATTCGTCCCAGATGCTTCATTTGCATCTCCAATACGTAAATCAGCTATTTAACCTATTTTATACGCTAGTTTTTCTTCTATAAAAAGAATCATATCTTTGTCTGTTTGAAAAGAGGTCGATGCTAGCCAATATGGCTAAACAAATATTTTTATTTATAAATATGTATTTTTTAAACGTGTAAAGTGACACGTATGAGAATTCGTGTCAAACTCAATTCAAAAATTTATCTGGGATGCTTTGCAGATCTGCAACATGTAAATTATTATTCATTTTACCAATTTTTTTATACGTTCATTTTTCTTTCACAAATAAGAATCACACTTTTTCTGTCCCAACTAGGGATCGATGCGAGCCGATACGCTGCATAACACGTGCAACTATAAATATTTTTATTTATAAATATATATATTTTAAACGTGTAAAGTGACACGTATGGGAATTCGTGTTCAAACTCAATTCAAAAATTTATCTGGGATGCTTTGCAGATCTGCAACATGTAAATTATTCATTTTATCAATTTTATACGTTCACATTTTTCTTCATAAAGAAGAATCACACTTTTTCCGTCCCAACTGAGGATCGATGCGAGCCGATATGCACGTGCACAAATATATATTTTTCGAACGTATAAATTGACACATAAAAAACTCGAATCAAATTCAATTCAAAAATTCATCCAAGATACTTGATTTGCATCTCGCACACATAAAATACCCAATTTACTATCCTGTAAAATTTAAGAAAATTTATTCCGAAAAGACAATCTTGGCCGAAGAGTCGGATCCGGACTTTCCGCATTCTTTCCGCGTGCTTTATCAATTCGGCCGCAAAGGCACCAGGTGAATCTCTCGCAATGTTAATAATGACTTTTAGATACTTTTTTTTTTTTTATTATGCTCGCAGCTCTCTCTCTTACAGCAGTTAATGTAAAAGTTATAACGAGAGTTTTGCACGAGTTCGGTAATGGGGAGAACGAGGGGAGTTTCACTTGGTTGCAAAGTGCAATTCACGTGAATCTCATCGAGATGCAAAACGCGCGCGGATTCAATGGAATACGTTTCCAAAAGCGAAAGGAAAGAGCAGGTAGGAGTGATCTTCACGAAAGAATACGCTCGCCCACGCACAAAGCAAGCGAGACTGCGTGCCATTCAGCGTAGTCCAGTAAATCTCGCAAGGGATCAGGAAGGTGTTCCCCATACAATTTGGGGAAAGGACACGATTATATAAAGTGCACGAAACTTCCTCGAATCGAGATCGAGAGAGAGACGATTCGTGTGTAACGATCGATTTCCGCTCGTTCGGCGGAACACACGAGGAGTTTCTGTACGCGCTCCGCGCACAGAATTTCTTATGGCACTCACGTTTTGATGGCGACCACGTGAGACGGCACACGTTCGGCGGATAGCAGAGTTAACAAAAAAAAAAAAACACGACCATAAAAGGCAAATACCCACGAAAATTCCGTCGCGGCTCCCGTGCACAACATCATCTTGGCTTAACGCCCGACGAATCGGAAATTTAATCAATGGAATGGCATGTAATATTCATAAGCGAGACGACGAGGCCGACGACGACGACGATGCCCCGCTGCGACTTCACGAATCATTGATCTACATGATACGACGTGTTCTGTTTCTAAGTTTGCGGCTTGAATCATCGAATGTTTGGCTGGTGATCTTCAACAAGAAGATCACATTTGAAAAAATAGATTACTAATAAAAATAATAATTAGTTATTAATAAAGAATAATAATAATCAAGACGCAAAATTAAATACAGATTTACAAGCGATTTTTTTATTTATTTGTTATAAAAACTTTTAAGCCAATATAATGTCAAGCTAGAGAGTTTAGTTTTTTTTTTTACGAATAGCTGGATGTGGTACGTGCGAAACATATTTTTTAACGTGTAAATTACACACGCGAAATTCGAATTAAATTCGATTCGAAAATTTATTCTAGAAACACCTGATTTGCATCTCATATGTAAATTACCTATTTTACACCTCTATGAAATTTAAATTTATGACCTTAGGAAATCCTCGCAGGAATTGAATTGTTTGAATACAAGAAATTGTTGATCAAAATATGATAAGTTTGATTAATTAAATACGGAAACTTGTACACTTCGCCATTTATTGGCGATACTAACGTCTATATTGGAGCGCGTAATGTTTTCGGACGTCTCTTTTTGCAGCTTCTGTTTGCTTTTCAACGTTATATACATATATCTCGATGATTGTTTCTTGTTTTGCCGTTCGACCTATCGATAGGCAATCAATGCACCGAGGGAGAGACATAAAATACAATTCATCTCTAGGTCGCGTCGCACAATATACCATCTCGAGTTATGAGAATTCTCAGTCGTCAAACAAACAACAACATTTGAAAATATGATGTAGCTAAAATATACGATACGATTCCCTATATTATTATTATGTTTGTTGTTGTTATAGCCTGAGTGAAATTATTTTAACCGCTTGGTTCTCCGTTTTTCTCTTGACTTCTTATTTTTGACACGAAACATTTCGCAACGAATATCGACACGTGCAATTGGAAAAAAGAAAACAATCGCAGCAACATTATGACGCGATCGACGATGTGTTGACGGAAATCGATTGCCGATTTATCGAGCACGTGTCACAACAAAAGACACTCCTCTCTCTCATCGTCATTCATAAAAGCCGACAATGTTTCACAATCGGCGAGGGAGATTACGAAATCGCGCGCGAGACAAGGAACGACGTGGTTCGCGCGTTTAGCAAGTTTCAGAATTCTGGCGCCAAGATCCGCGCGATATGAGCATCGGGTGTCGCGAGCAAAGCGAGATATCGCGACGACTCATTACCCGGCAGGAATTCCCGCAATGACGAGGGAAGGAAAGGACAATCGCGGTGGCCGTGGAGACTCCTTAATGAACAACCACGTCTGGCGAGTGAGCAGCGATAATCACTCATTAAGCCGCCGGCCGGCGCGGCGGTACGTTTCCCGCCGTCCCGACGTTTACATCGTAAAATTCACTTTTGATTCGTTTTACGGCCATTCCAGTTATACCCGGCGAGTACGTGTTTACTTTATATATATATATATATAATATCGCGCGTATATCAACTCCTTTCCCGCCGGGTTGTTGCGCGCCGTCTTGTTGCCGTGTTACACGAACGGAGATAATTAACTTTGTCGTTAGTGGAAAACCGCGACGCGAAGAACCGTCGCGTATAATAATCTCCCGTTTGTAATAATTGGTGATCGCGCGCGTTTAGAATCAGAGTCGATTCTCGCGATTTGTCTCGATGTTTGCTGTCGCCGTCGCGACGCCGCCGATTGATTTTATTTGTGTCGCGACTTCGATTGGTTTCGCGGTCATGTGTAATTTTGAAAAAACGTGTATAAAACATATATATACGTACATTGTGACGTCGCTTGCGCGTGAAAACAAATCTCGGAAAATATACAGTCGCGCGAATTTTCGAACGAGCGCTCCGCGCTGTAATCGCGAGATTACGTTTTGTTTTTTTTTTTCACGCGATCCGTTCTCGAGATTCCACCGAGAAAAACAAGGAGAACGAGCGCAGCCGCAATTTGTTAATCAGACGGATCAGAGGTCTCGAGTCCCATTAAAGCGTCCCCGCAATTAGTTACAACAAGCCGTCATACGCGGTGATACGAGCGCCGCGCGTATACAAAGCGCGATCAATTATAACCGCGACTCGGTTACGTAATTTAGCCCGATGACCACGTAAAATCTCGCGCTCGGTTATTAATGTACCGCTACGCGCTAATGCTTTAATACGCTAACAACGGCGGCACACCCACGTCTTCTCACCCATGTGTGCGTCGTCGTCGCCGTCTCCTCTCGGAGGGTATAATCAATTTAAATAAAACTCTCCCACGTACATTATTCCGTCGATTTAATCTCGCACTACTTACTATTGTCGGTCGAAAAAAAATCTCTCGCAGATTTAATTGTCGAAATTTTAATTCCCCGGTTTGTGAAAACAATTTTATCTCTCCGTTTTAACGCGAGCGGCCGATTTCTGGGAGCTTGAACGTGAATCTTGGGTGGCCCCTCCTTGAAACAAAAATGCACTCGAGCCGACGAAAAACCCGCAGCCATAAAAGGAGCTTTATGTTCGCGTCACGATCCATGCGAGACGCTCGTTCCGGCGGTTACCATAAAATTAATCGCTCAATTCGCCCTAATTTGCCCCGATAAGGAGACGCCGCGCCGCACAGTCGCTCGCCAGGTTCGTTTGTACACGCTCTACAATTTTAGTTACATTTCGCTTGGCGAAATTAGACTTCATCCACGCGACGGACTGTGTTAGTGCGTGTGTTGGTGTTGCGCGTAAATGACGGCGTCTTGTCTGAATGACGCTCTAAAGACTGAAATGAACAGGTCGACCTCAGAGAGCGCGCAGCTCGACATATACGCGGGTCCCGTATCAGATATTTCTATTCGCACGTGAATTGAAGAGCCGTTCTCTCAAAGAATCGTAAAAGCGAACCTGACGCGTGACCGTAAAATTAGTGCGTGTAAAATTCGCTCTTGAGATATCGCTCGCGACATCGTAAAACCCCCCAAGAAAAAAACCCCTTCTCCGAACGAACGAACATAGTTCGGGCCCGGGGCGTGGGTGTCGAGTTTGTGGAAACTTTTACGATCGCTCTCATTGGCTTTTTTTTTTACCGCGCGTGGATCTCCACATCGGGAGAAGAGAGCGCGTTAAAACTCGGCTGCGCTCCTTTACCGGAGAGGCGCTCGTGAGAAATTAGCGGCGCGCCGCGGTGACATAAATATCACATCCCGTCGTTCGCTCGCGATTAAGTGGCTTTTTTTTTCTTCCTGAATGACGATTGTGCCATCTCCTCCCGGGGATGTGATAATTACGAGCGCACAGATCTCGTTGCTTGCGCAACGGCCGAGAAGAAAAACTCGCGACTCAAGTATAAGCAGACGCCGTGCCGAGGTTATCTCTTTAAATACTTTCGACGCGGTAAAACAGAGAAAAGATATACGGCGAGCAATTAAAACTCGACTCGGCGCGAAAATAAGATGCGCGATCTAATCGCGCGCGCGTAACTTGGTCGCGTTCGTAACTTCCGAACGCAACACACACACACGCACGAAGAGAGATCGCCGAGACGTAAAAGCTTCGCGCGCCAGATGAAAGAGACGTCGCGCACCCAATTTACAAGCGCGCGTCGCGGAAAAGCGGGGTTTTAATACGCGCGAAAACACGCTTCTCGCGCGCCGCTCGTCATAAAGTATGATTTATTCCGCTCGCTCACCGCGTCCTGCACGTCGCCGGTAATTATCCCGAATAGCGCGCGATATATAAGCCAATTTATCCGCGCGCGACCGCTGGGAAATGCGCGCGCGAGAGACTCTACTTTGCGCGCTTGATTAGCCGCGCTTGTCACTGTTTAACGCGGAGCAATTTGTAATAATTATGCCGTTTCGGTCGAGAGCGGCGGCGCGAACCTCCGATAAGGAACCGCGAGCGTTCGTTAAAAAAAAAATCGCGTATCTCTCGCTCGAGAGATAAGTTTGCGCTTTTTATCTAAAAAAAAAAAAACAAAAATCTCGCGATTGTTCGTCAACGACGAACCGGAGAGTTTGTGTTGCTCAATTATAACTCAAGGCTGTTCTCCTCTGGCCCGGGATATAAATCACTTTCGTGTTTAGCTTTCTCGAACGAAATGTGGTTCTCCTCAAAAATCGTTTCTTTGCATTTGGATACGGCCGATACACGTGACGATCGTTGATTGCGCGCTCCGAGCGTTTTGTTACGCGCGTGCGCGCGCACACACACACAGAGTTAATGAATATACATCTCGACGGCGGAGAATTTGCAAGCGGCAATGCAAATACACAGGTGTGTCACAGATAGCGATCCGTCGTTTGCGCGCGGATCTATTTCGATACAATGTCTCGCGGAGTTAACGCGCGCGACACTCGGACTCATTTTCTCTTTACAGTCCATTAGACATCGGAGCTCCGACCGTCGTTTGTCATTAAGCTCGCGGTAAAAAAAAAAAAATCATATATATTATTAGTCGGACTCACAATCATCGACGCAAATGATCGGTAATTAATCGCGCGGCGCGTGTTGCGAATTCGCACACGGAGAGAAGTGAATGTCAACCCCAAGTTAACACAAAAATACGGCAGGTCGCGTATTTTGATTGATCGAACGGCTTGTCGCAAAAAAAAAAGATTAACGTATCACTCGCATCACGCCTGAGCGACCGCATAAATAATTAATGCGCCACGCGGACGCACCGGAAGGGAAGGGGGGGGGGGGGGGAACGCGCAGGAATTTTCGTGTCGCGCCTTTCGACGTTTTACACAGAGCGCGACGAGAGAGGTAATTAGCATTTAATCAACTTAAATACACATCGCGATGTGTGACACGATATCGCGCGTATTTCAGACGTATATTTATCATATTCGCGTACGGGGAGAAAAAACAACGTGCGATTCACGTTCTCTCGCGCTTGCGCGAGAGAAATGTATCGAAGACAATTTTACAATGTAAAATTAAGTTGTACGCCGATGTAAAACTCGAAATAAATATCTTTCGCCTTCCTCTTGACGCAACTCCGAATCCGTTCGACGTGTTGATCGTCACTTGATGCCGCACGAAGTTTCTCCCGCGCCGAGGAGAACTTTTGGAGTCGATCCGCGCGCGGCTCCAGAAAAACATGTGCTTCTTTCACTCGGTAGGCCCCGACATGTTTACATAGATGTTCCGGCGCGTGTTTACTCTGCGTATATATCCCTCGCCTCTGCTTTACGATACTTGCGCATTATGTGCTCCACTCTCACGTATAACCAATATTTACGGCTACGTGCACCTTCGCCGCGTGTGCGGTGGTTTTACGTTACACCGTGTGCGGAAACTGACCCAATAACTTCGCCGCAACAATGCGCCGCTTGTCAATGCGCCCCGTTTGCTTATTTCTTTTTTTTTTTCTACTAATTATCCGCTCTCAAGAGAAATCAAGTTGTCGCGGTCTAAGTGATAAGCTGCTTGCGGTGTCGGCGCGAGTGTCCAATAATACGTTGTTTTCTTCTTCAGTTTCAATTTCTGTTGGTAAATAAAATGAGACAATTGCGTTTTTTATAACGAAGTTGTTGTCGTTATCAATTTCCGAAATTCCTCTCGGTACTTTTTCTGTCCGACACCTTTGATCGACTACTTTGACGAACGAAGACCGACACGCGGCGCCGATGGTAATGAGGATATTTAATGCCAAATGAGCACTGATGCAACAGAACAAACACAATGCGGCGAAGCCAGTTGTGCAAAACGCGTCTATTTGTTCCCGCATCTCCTCCGTTCCGTTCCGTCGACGAAGAAAGACGCATGTGTTTTTCGCGTAGGCGCGACAAAATGCGCGCGACCGATACGCATTAGAGATAATTGCATTCTGCTCATAAACGGCGCGCGCATGTATCGCGCGAGATCTCTCGCGCAAGAGATTTAATAACGAGAACTTTATTGTAATGTTTATAAAACACGTTGCGCAACTTCGATCGATTGAATTTCCGGGATCGTTTAATATCGATGAATGATTCATAATTTACTATTCCGATGATTAATGATTCAATTAACTTTTATCGTTCGCGCCATCTATTTTTCTTTATCAAATCGGTAGCTTTGCGCGCGGTTTGTGTTCCGCGCAACTCTCGATTTAAAGGAATTCCGCAACGTCACGCCGGCGCGCGTAAATCGGAGCGCGGTTGGCTCGCTCCGAAGGATAACAATTGAACGCGCGCTCGGTCGCGCCGATCGAGCGACAATCGCACGAAATGCGCGGGACGACCGACGAACTTCTCCTTGGAACTTTCGCGACAAAAAAAAAACAGAAAAAAAAATCGGGGAATTCCTGCGCGGCAACGTAAGAATTGAGGAATGTCGCGACAGAGTTCGCGCGACTGGACTATTAATCAGCTCGACAAGAAGGTAATTAAACACAGCGCGTGAAGGCACGCGCGAACGAACGGATCCGCATTCAGTCGGCGAAGAAAATTTCGCAAAAAGCACGCGGGCCTCGAGTCGCGGCTGCTGCCGCACTTGACTTGAATTCTTTGTCGTCACCGCGTCAATTATCGATTTTCACTCGCCGCGAGCTCGTTCCGTGCTGAAATCCGCAACTTATTGGTTATTCGACGCGAGATTGTTATTCCTCGCCCAGTGGTAATAAAATTTCCACGACGACGCTCGCGGCGTCTGAAGAAGCTCGACTTCCAGCAACGCGGTTGTTTCAAAAGAATGACCTTTCAAATTGATTTTATGCTAATTTTCCATGCTTGACATTATAAACAAACGTTCTTAAAAGAAAAAAAACTCTTCGACATCGTTTGAAGTCGAAAGATCACCGAGTCATTTGGAAAGAGATGCGTTCCGTAAAGATGCCAGAGACGATAAAATTTAATACACGCAGCCGGCGCGTAGGGTTCACTGAATCATCCCGGTCGGGCCCTCGTGGACGCGAGGACTCGCGAGAGAACATAACGACGCAGACGAGAGACCACTGCGTGTCAGACCATTGTTGCGTTCAATTAAAATGCAAGCAACAATCATGCGTGTGAAACCCGAGACACCTAAGCGCGCGCGTAAAGATTTAAATTTGCTCGTTACGTGACAATCAGCGCGCGCGCGCTCGTCTGTGTCCGGAGAACGTCTCGTTTTTCTTCCCACGCGCGCGCTCTCGTCTTTTATGGAAATAATAAATGGAATAAATTCTCGTAAATACGTTGCACGCGCCGAACGGTGCGCGCCGCGCTCTCGACAGTCACTTTTTCCTCGGGGGTAAAACACTTGATTGAAAAAAAAAAAAAAAATCTACGTACGTTGGGTTACCGCAGGCCGAGATTCAAGAAACGCGAGATATATAATACGTAATAATTCCGCGATATTTTATCAATTGACAGCTGACAAGAGAGTGTAAAATTTATTTCCTTTTTGTCCCCCCCCCTCCCAAGACGAACGTAACGCGGCGTGAAATTAATTTTCCCAGCTTACGGTGATAATTGCACCGTTCGCGCGATCTACTTCTCAACGGAATTATTATTATTATTATTAATGGGCGATGGATCGGATTTCCAGTTATCTTGCAATAACATTACATTTCAGTTTTTATATTCATAAAGTTATTGTACGTCCGTCATTTAGAGCTCGCTGTATTATTATCGAAGTCGCGAAGAGCTCTCGTTTTAATTACTCAGATTTCCGATTATTAACTCTTTGCAGTTCGCGAATTTGTTTTTTTTTCCTACTCCCAACAGTCCGGTCCGAAATTAATTTTAATTAACGTCAGAGCCGTATGCTCTGCAAAAAGGGTTGAGAAAATCTGACCAACTGGAAATGGAATTAAATTAATCCGATACAATATTTTGCGATTTCGAGGCGAGAGAGAGAGCTTTGTATCTGTAATTTTAACTAGTTCACCCAGTTTGCGCGCGAAAATACACGTTGCGAAGAGAGAATCTGACGTGAGCTCTCGTCGTTTTGAGCTTTCGTTGTTGCACAACGCGCGGATTTACACGACGCATAAATTTTCGCGATACATCTCGCCTACATCTCTCGCGTTGCGACGGGATTTATTATGTATCGCCTTATGCAAATAATAATTGTCGCGATAATTCTTCCATGCGATTTTTCCATGTGGTGTTCGCTTGTCGCTAGATATTAAAAAGCACACGTCGATGCGCGTACCTACGTGACAGATCACACGCGCAATATGTGTTTTGAAACACACACGCTACTTTTCTGAGAATGTATTTTTCGACGACACATATTTCGAGTCGTCTAATTTCAGACGCGGCGGAATATTAATCGTCGCAGCTTGTTTTTCTACGCACGAGCACACACAGTCTTATTTCTCCGCGTTATTATAGAAAAATTTTTCCGCGAACGTTCGATTGGAAAAACGCGCACCGGCGCATTTTTAAATCGCACCCTGTGATTATATCGTTTGTTCCGAGTCGCGCCGCGTTTTCGCGAAAAACTCGTGACAAAATGATCGGGACACACCCACCACCCGACGGTACACACGCAGGAAAGTCATTGCCATGTCGGCGTGGCGAAATAACGATTACATTCAATCAACGGTATAATTCTTGCATGAACACGGCGAGAGAATGTAAAAAGGATCGATGCGGGGTTTTGCGCGCGGAGAGAGAGAGAGAGAGAAAGAGAGATTTTTCATCGAACCTGCGCGCGGTGGAGAAGTGCGGTTGCAATAAATCGCGTATATACACACACACACACACACACATACGTTCAGTGTTTGTATATTACTCCGTATAATAAATATTCCCTCTCGCGATCGTCGGAGAATTAATTTCGCTCGTCATTTAAACATGCGTTTAGCATCTCAAAAATCGGCGACGGGGCACGCCGCCGTATAGTCGAGATTAATTACATCCATGAGAGATCGTGCGCTAATCCGCGGCGTTGTATAATTATCGTTTGCGCTTGCGTTCTCGAAGACGGAGAGTCGGAGAGTCTTATCGGCGCGGATGCTGTAATCGTTGTAGCAAAATGTTGGGCGCGATCGTTAGCGGGGAATGATAAAGAGGCGGGCATGATGCTAATTAGCATGATCGATCTCTATCTGAATTCAGGCGACGTTAACACGTCGCCGCGGGATAACGCATAAACGACGTAATAACACACAGATCGCGTAAAAGACGAAGCAAATCTCTCTTTTTTTTGTTTGGTTTTTTTTTGCGCGATGTTCACCTCGATATAATCTTATAAGAGTAATATTTATCTGAAAAAAAACTTGTGCTGTGAAAGAGATATTTCGGATGATTCATTATGTATTTTGATATGATTGATGTTTTATCGACTTAATTATCTGCAAGTTTTCGATCTATACACATACAAATTGCGGCATCGATTTATAATTATGATAATTCACAACAATCACGGGGCTTTTTTTTATTATCAATTAACAGCGTTAATCAATTTCAATTATAGATAAATACCCATTTATTACTAAACGCTGTTGAGTCATAAAACAATTACTTAAACCTCGTTCTTTAATAGAATTCTCACACAATGAATATTAATTCTATTCGGTGAATAACTTTGTAATATTCGGACACAACAATCTCATTTCCTTTCTTTTTACAAAATTTTAATTACATCGACTATTTAAGTCTGCCAAATGTATTTTATTATTCATCGTATATTTGCTTGTTTCTTTATTAACTTCATTACAGTATACTCCACCGAAAATGACTTGAATGGATTAAATCGAAACGTTCGAAAAATTAAATTTGAGTATATATTTATCGCACAACGTCCTGTTTTTGGTTTGTAATCGTCTAAATTGTATTTTGAATTTGGATTTTCCATTACGAACCAGAGATCACTCTTCATTACTTTGTCTTATGATATGTCTTATATTATGTAACAAGTGATAAATGCACAAATAAAATTTTATATTTTTGCCAACTAGATTCAATATTCTACAATGCATTAAAATTCTTTCCTTTAAATAATTTTCTTGAACAAAATTACATGGCGACGAAATAAAACTTGTGCGACGTTCGAATAGAAAAATTTTTTGTTCCTTGCATAATTCAAAAACCGAATAATAACGCAAGACCACGAACGAGCCGGGTCGGGTGTCGAGAGAAATTCGCGGGCGTGACTTTTAGAAAATCCGCCGCGATTTTCTGGGAAAAGTCAACGGACTCGCGAACCGGGATCTTGGCAAACGCTTCACGTGCAAAACGATCCGAATCGAGACGGGGAGAGTTTATCATAGACGCGCGTGCGCGCGCGTACGTGCGTGCATGCGTTAAAATGCGCCACTCCGTGCGCACGCATTGCTATAATGTTACGCGGTTCTCGGAAGAACATTGCCATTCAATTGCGTCTAGCGTTGCCGCAAAATATAATTCGTATCGTCGACAGAGACGCATTCTCTTTCCCTCTCTCGTTCTTTTCTTTTTTTCGATCAGTAGTTGCGACACGCCTATCAGGAAAAGTCTGTAATCGCGCGCGCGATTAATGAGCATCGTTGAGGTCTTGTCAACGACTGTCTTTTGATACCGTGTATATTGAAAAAATAAAAGATTTCCCTGCGCAAATAAGACATCAGCATCAGATTTCACGACATCAGCCGCGCGCGTTTCCTCGCATGGGCGAGTTCGTTACTTATCACAATAAAGCCACTATTATATCGTAGCGACGATAATAATATGCTATTCGAGTAATAGCAGGGGGGCTATCAGCGATAAGAAGTACCGATATACTGCCGGTATACTGCCGAGAAAAAAAATAAAGAAAAATACGCGAGGCTTGTTCGACCGCGCGTATAGAAAGCAGGAAACGCCACGCTGATTTATAGCTGTCGCCAAATGCGCGCGCGGCGAAATTATTGGCGGGGCTCTGCAACGCTAATTATCTATTGCGCGCGTCTCCCGCGCTGCAGAAATACGACCGCGCTAATAATCTCGATCGTTTCTCCTCCCCCGTCGCGATTTTTTTTTTTTCTGCTCGGCGATGAAATTCCCGCTTTCCGCGTCGCGCGGAAATTTCTGTTCTGCAAAACGTTAATTTTAACTCTGACATTACAAAGCCGCGAATGCAACTTTGACATTTTGCGCGCGAGCAAAACAAACTCCGGTTTTCTCCGCGCGGATTTATTTTCGCATCTCTCCCCGCGACCGTTGTCTTCGTCTCGCGATAAATCGATTGGACTGTGAAATTGCTCGCGTTTGCGAACAATTTTTAAATTATGCGAAGCGAGCGGAATAGAAAGTATTGATAAGCGAGACGCGTTCGTTGAATTATTCCGTTCTCTCTCGTCTTCCCGTCTCGTCTCGGTGTTCTCTGCTTGAAACTGTCAATGTTATTCACGTTGTGATTTTCCCATGTTTATAAATACAAAATGACTGCATCGACATCGAGGTCAATCTCGCTGATTGGCAACTGGTTGTGTATTCATCGCGCAAAGTGATAATTTCGCAATATTATCGGACACACGTATCTCGGCGCGCGCATTACACCGGCGGGGAAATAATGAACGAGAATCCGGTCGGTCTTTTCATTGATTTCAAAACGCGCGCGCGGCAGACGGTGTGAAAATTTCGCCGAGTCATAAGTACGGCGCGTACTTCGCTCGCGCTTACGTACACACACACGCGCGCGATTGTGTGATTTAACGCCGTAGCGATATATAGTCGTCGATCGATTGAGTGATCGATCTATCATTATCTACAAATTGGCACCGATACAAAGTGGCACTCGGCCACTCCGCGCGTTTCCGATCGCGCTCCGCAATCTTAAAAGCGCGCGCGTTAACGAGATAAAAAAACCTTGCACACACCGCCAAATGTCCGATTAGCGCGAGCGAAGCAAATTCGTGCTTCTGCATATTCAACCGGTTAATGGCCGAGCCGAGCGCCAAATGTTCCTTCGTCGTTTGTATTTACGACCGCGCGTTTTTATGGACGAAGCGTGTACAAGCTTATCGTAAAATTAGCGTCACGCGGTTTCCCGTTCGTGTAATAAAACAGTTATACTTTATTCTCGCGCTTGAATTATTCGCGTTATTGAATAAAATGACAAGAAAGAGAGAGAGACGGTTGAAATACCGACGACCGCGGCGTAAAACGCGCGCGGGTAACGATCGCGCGAACGTTTTTGGTTATCATCCAGCGGGACATATTCTAAATTGGAGTCCTCCGGGTGCTTTCGGAACCTGTCCAGAAGAGCAACGACCCGCTCTGCAGACGCAACGCGGTTTACTAACATTCGCCGGAGCTAGACACCGGAGAGTCGTCTATCTTCGGTAGCTGCGCTATTTCGGCGCGAAGGAGATGCGTCTTCTCCGGTGTTACGTGGCGTTGCCGCGCATATACTCGCCCGGGGGCGTGTACGGGATGTAATGCCGAACGTCCTGTGGTGATGTATACGCACGCGAATTCTTGACGAGAAAGCTTTCGGAGAAAGAGGAGAGAGAGAAAAAAAAAGAAAGAGAGAGAGAGAAGACGTGGCGTGGCGTGGGTGGCGCAGGCTCGTCGGCATTAAAGCATCGGGACGATTAGTCGGTTTACTGAAATACGAGCCTTCTCGTAACCGAGTTAGTTATAGAGTTTCACCACACACCGGTTCGATCTCCGCGCGAACTTGGCGGCTCGTAGATCAGATCCGATCGCGCAGTTAAAGATAAATCGGAGTAATATATGGAGAATTAGTCAAGTTTCTCTCAACCGTTGTTACGAGCCAAGAGAGTTGATACCCGATCGGCGGCAAGGGTTGAATCCCATTTTAGAAACCGGTCTTTGAAACTTATACACACGCGTCCGCGCCACTCGCTCGCCCGGAGACGTTGCGAAGATGCTCCGTTTATTTGCTCAGTCCGGGAAGAAAGACCGAGAGAGAGAGAGAGAGAGAGAGAGAGTAGGCGACACTGTCATCGCAATTGCCTCTCGCGCAGGAAGCGGCTCTTGTCAGGGGAAAACGACGATCGAGTCGAGGCGTCTCGCGCGCGGTCCGATAACGGCGCGCGCCGAAGACACGAAATATCGTCGAAAAGTGCGTTAGGTGTTTTCCATTAGCGGCGCGAGAGACTAATTATCTCCCCCTGCTTTTGTTACTCTCTCTCGGTGTTCGAAAGAGATCGCTTTCCAATCTGTTCACGAACGAAGGTTAAGTATGCCGAGGTATTATAAATTCCTCGGTAATGTTTCTCGCATTGAAACAAACGACGACGTCATTGTCCTGTCATTCTAGAAAGCAACGCCTACGCGACGCAAAATTGTGCAACAGAGCGCGCGCACACTCGTCGGCATAATGAGTAATCTCGAAACGTGGTTATTTCAACTAATAGGAGAAACAAGGCCATTCAGAGTCAAACGCCGTATGGGCGAAATCACATACGTTTTGTTTCAAACGTGTAAATTAATACACGTGGCGTATTCGAATTTGTCTCTCTCGTGTACCTGCATAAACATTAATTTAATTTATAGTTAAAAAAACAATATTTCGCAAATAAGAGCCAGCCTTTCTCTATTAGTTGGATGCTAAAATTTATTTAATTTGTTTTTTACTAAATTTTATATTTAATTATTTTCTCTATTGTCGAATTTCAAAATTGTTTCATACAGACATTCTGAATCTCCGTTAAACCTACAAGTGTAAAGAGAAAAAAATTAATAAAATTAAAGCACTTGGCTCTTAATGGCCTTGTTTCTCTATTAGTTGGATGTTAACATTTATTTAATTTGTTTGTTTTTACTAAATTTTGTATTTAATTATTTTCTCTATTGTCGAATACCAAAATTTGTTTCATACGGACATTCTGAATCTCCGTTAAACCTGCAGGTGTAAAGAGAAGAAATTGATAAAATTAAATCGATAAAGTTTCCTCGCTCGCGTCGATCCATCAATCGGAATAACTTTAACGAGCTTGAACGCGCCCTGTCCCGAAGATGTTATTTCTCGATTAGTGTCGGCGAACTAATTAGGCCACACGTCTGTCGCTCGTCTGGATGGAGACGCGCAACCGTGCAAGACTCTCTCGGGCGTTTTGTAGCCGTGACATCTTAACAAGCCGCGACGCTAAAAGCGTCTTTTGTTGCGTCACGGTTCCACGCTCACGATTAGTCACAGAGTGTCTCCGAGCTGTGGAAAATCAGTCGTTTGTATCAGAGGGGATCGGGTTAAGGCCTCGACTGGTAACTCAACGAGGTCCCCGCCGTTTTCAAACGCGACGATATAGCGACCGGTATTTACACAAAGGCGGCAGTCAAGTGCTCCTCAAGCGAACTATAACCAGGAGCTCGCGCTCGAGTACACCCGCCGGGGATTTCGAGTACTAGGGAAACCATAGTTCCGAGTATCATCGAGATATTGAATGGAAACTCTGAGAAAAGTACTCTCTCGGAACGCGAGGGACTCAAAAAAAATAATTGACGTATTGCGTTTGACGGTGTTTATTAGAACGGGGGATGTACATCACAGGAAATGTAAAAAAAAAAACAAACAAAATCGCAAAGAGATCGAAGCGACGATCAATCTTCCGCGAGACTTGTCGTTTCGAATTTTACCGGTTCGTAATTTTTTTTTTTCTTATACGAAGAAAATTAATGAGAATACTTTCTCTCTCTCCGACAGAGCTTAAATATTCGAAATACAACTTTCTAGCGCAATGGGGGGAAAAAAAATTGGGAAATATATTCCCGACGCAAAATCTCGCGACTCGTTACGGATGATTTATCTCGTCGTGACGCAACGTTTCTCGAACCCTTGCCCTCGATTCTTCTGGAAACTTGGCTACACTTGCGTTAATTGAAAATGCCTATCCTAGTCGTTGTCGCGGGGTTTAAGACCATTTGCGCAAACAACTACACAAATCACTCGAGAGGAGATTCTCGAATTTTCCTTGACGCGTTACGTAATAAAAAAAAAAAAGAACGGTTGTTTTCATTCGACGAGAAAACGAAAGTCGCGACGAGAAGAAATAATCGATCGCGAACGTAACACACGTCCCTGAGATTTCGCGAGATTGTTTCCGAGAATACGACATTAATTGCCGTAATAAGCTCGTAAGTGTCGCCGGTGATTGAAGAAAGTGGCAATTACGTCCGCGCGCGCGCGCGCTCTCTCTCTCTTCGCACACACGAGCCGTAAAGCACGCGCCAGAAAAGGTGCGTGCGCACGCGTCGCGCAACAATACGTCGCCTTGCTCCGACGGAGCTAATTATCTTAATTACCGTTCTCGCGCCCTTACCGGTCACTCGCGACGCGCAGACTTTGGGTACCTCATTAGCACCTTTCCCCACGTGTTCATTCGACAATAATAGCGAGGCGGAATAAGTACATGGAAGCGACGGGAACGTACAACAAGGCTGGCAATCACGAAGCCATACGTCATATTAGTTACACATATTAATGAGGGGGAATAAATCAAACGTAGAGGGAACCGTTAATGCGCTTTTTCTTCTTTCACCTAAAGCGCATTCGAGCGTGATCGAGTGTGACAGATGAGAAATTTATATAACGCGTTGTGTGTGTTTATCTGATCTCCCGTTACTGTGTTCGAACTTGGGGGAAACATTTTCAAAAACCGTGTAGTAAATGCGCGTTAAGTGTCGCAGCTGCGCGTTGCACGCACCAAAACGTGTCTTTTTCTCTTTGCTTCTTCTCGCCCTTTCTCCCTCTCTCCGAAGCGTGCAATTAAAAATTGAAACACGCCAGATCGTTATCTTTGGCTGAATAGTCAATTAAGCGAGAGAGAGAGAGGAATCTAGTGACATTCCTAGGCCAGAGCGATCGCGATTAAACGTTAGTTAGTGTCGCGCGGATATTAATGTCGTTAACATATCGAAGCGCGATTCGATAGATAAATAAATGATCGATTATCGCGCGCCGGGGATTTGTCCCAGACATGCGACAAATGTCAATAAATTATACATCTTCTAGCCGAGCCTGTTCCAGAGCCTCGGCTAATTCGAAACTGGTTTATGTATGAAACACGTAAAACGCGCGCGTGGAAAGGGCAACGGGTAATAATAACATAATAGCCTAATAACAACCACCGAGCATTAACGCCGAAGGAGGTCGCGCGTTTGAACTCGCACTGATGGTCGTGTTTATAATAATTCGAAGAAAATATTGAAGAGATGTATCATTTTTCAACTTACGCAATGTTAAATTTTAAGCTTGTGAAAGCAGATAGTTCGAAGTCAATAGAAGCCGATATACGTGCTAAATATATTTTTGTGTAAATTAATTATTTTGGAGATTTTAATTGATTTCAATCCAAACATTCATCTCAGATTTCATGTATTATTTTGGAGATTCTAATTGATTTCAATCCAAACATTCATCTCAGATTTCATGTTTTATTTGCACGCATCTTCAATGTGTAAAATCGAATTTTTTCGAATTGTTGTGCATGGTATGCCCGCGGGCCTGAGCGGGCATTTAGTTGGGGGCCGCGCTTCTAAGAGGTCACATGACCTTTTATCTAGCGCCGCTCGCGTAGTAATAACCGTTTTTACCGCGCCTAATCTGTATTTGTACGTTTTCCGAATAAAAGATGTTAAAATAATAATCCGTGTCTTTCATTCACACAAACGGGGTATCACGAGATATAACACGAATCAACTCGAATTTTCAAGTGTATCAATTTACACGTATAAAAAACTATATTAAATATATTTTTCAATTAATACACTTGGAAAATTCAAATTGATTTCAATCCGAAAGTTCGTCTAAGATGCCATCTCGTATCTCCAACACGTAAAATTGAATTTTCAAACTGAAATAAATTCGAATTTCCAAGTGTATTAATTTGAAAAAATATTTGCACGTACATCCGAGCATGTTGTCGCTCCGTATCAACCTTCATCTGCTGTCACATGAATGCGCGGTCGAAAAGCTTCGTCGGATATTTAATTTTCTCCCTTACAAAACATCAGTTTCACTAGATATTAAATAACGCAATGTACAACGTTGATATTGATCATTTGACGGATTATTTTGTACCGTAAAAATTCCGAAGGGAATTAAAAAACGCGCGCTCCGAGAAGTCCGAGGCGCTCTTGCGCAACGTTAATGACTTACGCATCGTCCCCGCTTCAAACTGATCCACGTGTATCGCTCCGAAGAAAGCGAGTTACGAGGAGAACAGTGCCGCGCGGATAACGGTGCCGCGCGCGTTATCTATGCCATGCATCGCTCGACATTGTCTCGCTAGTTACAACTACACAGTGAGGAAACGTATCTATCGTATACACATGTAACTCCCAACTATTAACAATAGAAAACGACACGCGGGCATTATTCTTGTGTGTCACGGCGCCGCCGGAGGACCTAATGCGTATCTGAATAATATGCGTCTAACGGTACGTGTTCTTGACGAAATCGTTTTCTTTTACGCTCGACGTTATTATCTTCTGAAATATACAATGAGGTCTCGTCTCTGTAATTTTCTAAATAAAAAAAATAACGCGTACGATCGAAGTCGAATCGCTTCCGAAGCGATCGATGACATCAATTTGCTTTATCGAACTGACGTAACTAATCGCTCCGCGAGCGATTCAATCCGTCACAAACGCTACAATTTTCAAAGATAAAAAAAAAAAAAAAATAACTAAAACATTACGCCGTTACGAGTGAATTTATCGCGCACGCGTAAGAGCCTGATCACACACGCCTCGATATCGTTTTCCCATCGATGTAGTACGTAACCGACTCTAACTACTATGGAAGTTAAGAAATATCGAGGAACGTCGGAAAAGGGTACCGCGCGGATGTGAGATCGCGGGTATCCGATGATGCGCGGCGGAATTAAATGTTATGTAGCATCGATGATGCGCGCCGTGCGCGATTATCTCGCTAATTGCTCGTTCCCCGCGCGATGGGGTGTCCGTAAATTGCCCGCTGCACAGCTCTAATTACAGCGACGTTGTGTGCCGTATTACGGCACGACAGTGCCGAAGCGCGTTCGCGCGGTGGACGATTCGCGATTGCGCGCGTCGTGCAATTACACACGCGCGCCTTTTTTTTTAATAATTCGCCGAGGATGAGACTTCCGCGGCGCGATTATACGAATCCTACGCGGCGTGTGATAAAATACGGCGAGAGAAGAAAAAAAAAACGTAGTAGAGTCACGACGTCATCGCGCATTCTTTGATCTGTTTGTAACAAGACGTGCGATGAGCATCACGCCGGAGATAATTAAATTCAAATATTCGCGACCGTTTTTGCAAAATGTTCCGAGAAACGCCGCGGCGGCTTCTTCGTTCGTCTTTTTCCTCAGCGACGCCGTAAACTGCGTCGATAACGAGCTTGCATAATTCGCAGCCGACTGTCGCCTCGCTAATCGATCCGGGAAACGCGCGCGTACAAGGCGATCCGGCGGCAATCTCCGACTCTCGAATATTTAATATTCATCCGCGCGATGACGCGAGAACACGCGCATCGACAATGCGAGCACCGAAATGCGTCGCGCGAGAAAAAAAAGAGAGAGAGAGCGTGATAACGAGCGTTATAACAGATATCTGATTACCGTCGCGACGCGCGGCGATTTGACACGCGCGCGTTAAAGACGAGAGAAGACACTCTACGTCGCGAAGACACTCTCTCTTCATTTTCATGCGGGTCAACTATTTTTATCCACACGCTGCCCGGCCGTTGTCCATTCGGCGCGTTCTCTCTCTTCTCCTCCTCTCTTGCGCCTCTTTAGATCTGCATATTTCGGCGCTCAAAGTGGCGCGATTAAATCGGACCCGCCCTTCTCTGTTGTTTCCCGCCAAGAGAGACGCGAGAGGCGCTAAAATTAAGGCTTTCGCAATCGGCGCGCGTGCATATACGTTTGTGATTTTCTCGTGGCGCTATAAGTCTGCGAGGACGAGACCGTTACGTCGTTACTAATAATCCATCGGCCATCCACCCGTCCGTTCCAGGTAGTATCGATTACCTCTCCTCCCCCCTCCCTTATTACTCGCCAATTAGCATGTGGCAGGTAACGGGCCTGAACCAAGAGGGTGGATTTTACCTGGAAGACGGAACGATCGTTGCCCAAGGCGAGTCGTTAGCGTGTGCGGTTTGATACCTTCGTGGGACGGAACCCACGCGCCTACAGCGCTCGAATATATACAATTTCTCGTCTGACGTTACGCACAAAGTACGCGCGTCTTCAAATGCATTCTCGCGATTAAACTTTAATCTTAACGCGTCTAACTCCTTGGCCTTTGTGACATTGTGTGAGACTCCGCGGGAAAAAAGAGGTTTGCTAGAATAGCGTGAAGATTGTATCAAGAGGCACGGCAGTGCCTCGCGCCAATAAAATTGCGCGCGACCGACGCAACCGACGTGGTACTATTATACTAAGTAACGTTTTGAACAGAAATAAGATTTGTCTATGCAAACATCATAATATCGCATATCGATATATATATCGCATATCGATATATATCGCAAATCGATATATATCGCA
>QVOA01002007.1:0-63460 GCA_014825685.1 Pseudomyrmex cubaensis
ATTAGAAACTTATTTATCAATTTATACGATTATATAAAAACGTGAAAAAACATGGCCAGGAAGGTTTTAAAAAAATAGAATCGGAAGAATATTACATTGGACAAATTTTGCCGGCGTGCGAAACATTTTGAGCCGACGAGAACGAATTTTACTGCAGCTTTTCATCAAACTCTTTCTCTCTTACAACAGTTTTGGCTTCACAATAAAAAAATTATCATGTACCGATGATATATCGTATTTTTTTAAATCTTTTTTTTCTTTTTTTTTTTTTAATAAACAAGCGTTTATCTGCATCGCAGATTAGCGGTGGCTGTATTACGTTAAGCACTTTGTATCGCGGCGTCGTGCTGCTTAACATGCAACTCTCGCGTCCCGCCTACACCATTATTCACTTCCTTTCATAGAAGAGCAGAGAAATACCGTACCGATGTTGGAAGTATCCTTGCTCGGACGGTTTTTTTATCGCCGCGAGCGATTTTAAAACCCTTTCAAATGTCATTCTATACATATATCCCCGAGAAAGGATAGCTCGTCGCGCCAGTAACGAATCTTAAAAGGCCAGAAAAATAGCGCAACGCCGCGCTTTAAGCGGATTCGCTCGTTCGAATTCCGCGAAGAGATCCGCGCGGGTTTGTTCCGCGACGCGCTAAGTAGAAAATACTTTTCATCTCTCGACAATAAATCGCGCGGGCGTGGAATACACAAACACGCGACGCGGATTCGCGCTCGGAATGCTAATAAATCGATTATTATACAGAACTAACAATGAAATCTATTTATTTGTTCGCGCGACGCATTTTAACGGGGGCTTCCATCCCTCGCTCTTTATACATGCGAGGGAAATCAATCGGACATCGGTCCGAATTTAATTAGCAGTCATTAAAAATCAGACTAATGATAATATATTCTAGAGCGCGGAGAAAGTGGGACACAATGGCGAAAGAAAGAGAAAGAGAACAACTCTTCTGAATATTCTGTTAACTAAGATGATAAAATTTTCACGTGTGTGTCATTTCCAGTTTTCGAATTTGACGTTTCGTAATTTCTGTTAGCCGCAATGTAATATCGCGTACAAAATATCGTTGTGAAATCTTTAGGAATTCAAAAAATAACACCGCAAATCGGTTGCGTCCACACCAGTCACGTCATATATATCATCTGATAGTAATTAACGATACAAGAGAACGCAATTGCGAAATCAATTATAGCAGTATAATTATTACAATTTGATAACGTTTACGGCCCGTGTACGTGTGTGCGTGTGTGCGCGCGTGTGTGTGTCTGCTAAATAATGATTGCCTGTGGTAACGATCAGCGGAGGAACTTTAATTATGTGCCAATTACATCAGTCGTGATAACACGATCGGGGGCTAGAGTGCGATTTAAACTATGCAGTTCGAAATCCCACGTGGATTTTAATTTATTCCTTCGCGTGTCCGCTGATGATTTCATCCTTTGACCGCGAACAACGCCGATAAACATTAATCGAAATTACCGGGGGACAATTGCACAATCGGTCACATTCGAAATCCTTTTGTCGGACGTGTATATTTTTCAAAATTCAGTGTCTCGATTTATTCGATTGACTATTGACGAGTGCAACACGTGTCGTTCGCGTTATCGATATTGGATATGCTGCTTTGGAATCGACGGACGCCCGAAAATGTCGCTTCAGCGAGTTTGTGCCGCGAGTTTTTTTGCCGTCGGCGCCAGTAATCAGATTTTCAATATTTACCACGCCGGCAACACCGACGACGCGCAGTCTCATGATATGAATAGACATTTTTCCGTTACATCGTAGTTTGCCAGCAGTTTTACATTTTGAATTATCAATTTTCGTAATTACTTTAAATCCCTCAATATTTTCCGTACCAAAGCTTTTATACAAATTGTTTCAAAATTCATTTTATTGTTTGTTATTTTTGTCTCTTGTATTTTAATTCGGAAATTTTATTTTCGAGTTGTGATCGAAAATTTTTGCACGTATCGCGATAATTTCGTTCGAATAAAATCGACAACAGATGCGCCACAAAAGTCTATAGCAAAGTTAAAAAGAAAAATTAATGCAGTAGAAATCGTAACGAGATTCCCGTTCAAGTTTTCTGTGGCCTTTTAATATCCACGTCTTGTCTCTCTGTTATTCAGTTATTCGATGTTAATGTCATTTGATGTATATGTGTGCGCGCTTTGCAAAGAGAACTTTTTACATCGCCTTTTTAAAGCTCTCACACAGCTCTCTTATATCGATTTAAATATCTTTCTTTCTCGACAGAAGAATCGTTCGCGGCGGAAGTCCGTCGTAACAAAAATACGAAAACTTCGTTGTATGACGGGATCAAAGAGAGCGAGAGAAAAGTTAGCGGGTTTCGCTTAAAAACCGACAACGCTGGTGTTGTGGCAGCGAGAAAATCTCTGTTTTACAAGAATTGTAAAACAATCGAGTTTACGTTCGTTTCGTTTGCCCCGCGCAAACATCCGCAATGTTTTGGATCTGTTAACACACACAATTCCGGTAACAAGTACTCTAAAACATATATTTTACCACAAAATTATCGTTATGTTCTCAGCGAGACTTTTGTGTATTTCTATTCGCGTGCTTATTATTGTGCGCGTGACACATATCGCGAACGATATGCATTTACATGCGAGTTGTATGTTCGCTCGAATTTATGGCGTTTAAAAAATCTCCGTTGGGGAATTTACAATTTTCGACGAAACAGCTGATTGTGTTATATAAAATATTCTTATGAAAAATAATTTACACGGTGCAAAAAGAGGAATTTTTGCATAATTTACATTTTTAACAAATATTTAAAAAAAAAATCTGTTTTTCTTTCCCGAAGTTGATTTTGCTCGCGTTTCTTTTACCTTTCGGCGAAATGAATTTTGTAATTTGTTTCTAAAATATCGTAATCACATTTATAAAATATGTAATGTATCACGCTATTACAATTACCATGTGTGTTAGATATTAAGTTAATTTATATACTTTTAGCTTTTTAATATGTTAACATTTTTAAGAGAAAATTTAATGTATTATATTTAATATATTATCAAATTTCCTGTTACATTCCTTTACATATATAATATCGCAAAATTGTCGGTTTTTATTAGAAAACGAGAAATGAGAAAAAAGCACACACTTCCATTTGCAAACGATATTCATTACTCGTAGATATATATTATTCATTGCCCCCGACAAAAATTATCGTAAAATATTATTACGTGCGGGACGTAACACGTGATTTTCGGAGTGAATGTCACACGAGAATGAAAAACAAGAAGAATGTTCTTGATTTTAGATAAAATACTGCACACTGATATATTTAATACAGAATAATTTGAAAGTCAATCAGGGTCACACGTTCGAATCGCTCCGATTCAAATTTCCATTCAAAATTTTCGACCGTCGTCAGGATAACTTCTCTGTCTTTTTTCTTCTATCGATGTGAACAATCGCGCTGTTTATGTCGACAGTCCTAACAATATTTAGGTCGGTGTGAAAATAATTGCGGTTTCTAACCATCAATTTCGATGCCAATTTATCGAACAACTGAAAGGTCAACGTTTACATGGACTTTTTTTACGTGGGCTTGAATAACGGCATTAAATTATTTGTCGTCAATCGCAGATGGACGTCCGTCCTCATCTTCGACGCCCGTTACTAAATTTTTGACATCAATGTTGAGCTATACGCTCGTTGACGGTTCCCTGATGCTTGGTCGATATTGCGAACAGTTTCCGCTGCATTACATCCTATTTCAAACTCGTACAATAAAATCGTTCAAATTTTTTTTTTTTTTTTAATTCCATTTTATTTAACTTGACAGCATAAAGTAAACAATGAAAACAAACTCATCAGCGCAAGTCAGTAGAGCGAATTCCGGGCTTTAAAATGGTGATATATTACGTGAACGTAGTTAAATAAAAGTTTTAGATTGCGTTTCGATATTCAGTACTGAAAATCCATACTTCACGTCACGCGTGTTACAGATTTCCAGTGAATAATCGGAACGCAGCTTTGTTTCAAAATAGGCGCATCAAAGTTTAAAATAACAAACAGCAATTTTGCATTAATATATAATAATAATCCAAGCGCTCTTTCTCGACAAGCAATCATTAAAATGTTTGCGTGATATTTCTGTTCCGATTAGCGTCGACGCCAGAAACAAGCAGTCGGACGCCGCGACAAGATGGGTGGATCCAACGCTGTTCTCGAATCGCGCGTTCTTCATGCTGGACAGTCAACCGGCGCAATTGGGCGTCGAACATACCAGACAGGAGGACGCCGGTATCTACAGGTGTCGGGTGGACTTTCAGATCGGTCAGACAAGAAACTCCAAAGTCAATTTAACAGTAATCGGTAAGTCTCCCCGAACGTAACATAGATCTGAAACATACATCATAGGAGAACAAAATTTGATGGAAACATCAAGTAAATACGAACACGTAAAAGTGCTTGGCTCTCCTCAAAAAAAAAAAAAAAAGAAAAAAATTGCACAAGATTATCAAGTAACTCGGCGAGATTTCTTCACTTGGATTTCAATTTTTAATCGCAGTCAAATGAGAAAGCGTTTCCTCTCGGTCGTTTCTCGGGTAACCGGAGCCAATTGTAACTTTGTCGTGACACTCCTTCCTGCACATAATTACATCTCCCATTAATACCTAATTAGCAAGCCGAGCTTCAGACTCAGTATATTGCGACTTGTGCGAGAAATGACACGAAAGTTTTACGAGCTTCGTACAAATGCCGCCGCGTTTAAAGGGTCGCCTGTAGTTTCGCAACTTCACTCTTCACAAAACCGTCGTAAGATATTGCGAGTGCTGCTTGAAGCAAGAGTTGTAAAGGATCAACTTGACGCTTATTGCCCCGAGATCGTCTAAAAAGAGCTTTAGCTGGATTTTAAACCATTTGATGTGTTCGCTCTAAAATGAGGCAAATAGCACCCACGCACAAGTCAACAGGTTGCAAAATCGATGAGCGAACAATAATTATTTGTCGCTTATTTTGCAACGTTCTGTTGAGATCTCGCATGATTGACGACTTGGAAAGACAACGCAATATTTGTCAAAAAAAAAAAAAAAAAAAAAAAAAAAAAATGAGTCTTTTGAATTTTATTCGCAAAAGTTATATTAATTTATTTTTATCGAATTTATTTTTATTAACTTTATTTCTTTAACACATATTTTATTTCTGAAATTTTATAGTGAGAAAATAGAGATTTTTTTTTTTTTTTGTATATAGAAACGGAATTTAAAACATGCTGACCGTGTGACATTTGTGTTTGTCTCGCGTTAAATCGCAAGCTCCGACAAAACTGTTAATTAGTTACGGTTTTTAAAACTATTTTTCTCACTGTATTTTAACAATACGTTTTACTCCCACTTTCGTTTTTCATTGTCGTTTGACGTGACGGGCATTCGCAGCGCGCCAACAAAAGAATCGCAAAACGGCAATTAAGCGACGTAATAAATTTGAAATAAAGTAAACTGGGGGGAGAGGGGAGCGAGAGAAGGACGAAGCGAGCACACGAGGGTCGGAGGGGAAAAAGGGAGAAAGAGAGAGCGAGAGAGAAAAAGAAAGGAAAACGGGAAAGCCAAGGAGAGAAAAAAGAATTCAATTAACAATCCTGTTGAAAAGTTATGGAAACGCCGACGTGGGCGAGAGCGTGCGTCGCCTCGGGATTCGCAGTTGGCCGGCATGCGCCAAGGAATTTTTCTCGCGGGATAATTAGCTCTCCCCCTTTCCCTCTCCGTGCGTCCTTCTGGCCCACTGGCATTCGCCCACGTCCCGTGCACGTCCGAGTTGTGCTTACTCGCAGACACACACTCCCGTTGGTAAACCTTTTCCAGATGAACGCCAATTAACGTGCCTCTATTCCCGTTGCGCTCTCGCCGGCGAAATTGCACATCGCTCTCTCGACGCTCTTTTCTTTTTTTCCGCAACAAAACATACGGGATGCCTCGGCGGTTAAATGTCCTTTTAATCGTAACCTCACCGAGGCGCGATTTAACAAACATTTAATTTCTTTTCCTTGCTTGTGTGTGTGTGTGTGTGTCGAGAGAGTAAATAATTGAACAAATCCTTTTATTAAAATAGCAATCACGAGTGTTTGTGAGAACGAAGAAAGCTTGAAAGTTTTATCGGTTTGCGATCTCCACTAACGTTTCTGAAAACACATGTACCGGGTGACAAAACACTGTGTGCCCAACATTTTTGTTTTGCGACGAAAAGCGACTGTTCGCGGGAGCGGAAGACGTGGATGAGAGTAGAAACGTCGCACGCGAAGAATTTAAATCGTACTTCGCGTTCCGTCGCGTATTTGCGCGTCGCAGATGTCAAAGACTCCGGGGCGCGGAGAAGCGTGAGAGCTTGAAGAAGGGGAAGGCAAAGACGAGAGAGGAATGCACTGTCGCAATGTCAGAGATGAGAGTGCAAAGAGGACGGATCGGCCATTAGCAGTGAGAATTTGCTTTCGGAAGGCGGCACGTTTTGTATTCGAAGATGTATGGCAGAAAACCTATCTGGGTTGAAACTCGATACATTATCGAGTGACCGAGTTAAGGTCCGTTTTCTTGTTTGTATGCGTGCACGGTACTACACGTACCGTAGAAAACAGCAAGGTAATTCTTTATTCTATTAAAAGCGTGTACGTAACATATAGATTTATATTTAAAGAGATAACACATTCCTACGCCGAAGTATTTTATCTTTAGATTTATTTAGCCAGCGCGAGCCAATGCGTTCGTGCGAAATATATTTCTGGAATGCGGAAGATCCGACTCGCAAGATGTCTTTTTCGCAATGGATTTTTTTAGTTTCCTCGGAAGGGTAAACGGAATATTTCATGTGATGCGAATTTTTGAATTGAATTCTAATTATTATGTGCGTCAATTTAAATAAATAAATAGACGTTTAAATAAATAAATAGCCAAATTAATTAATTTAATTTAATCAAATATATTTTGCATTTGGCACATTGGCTCACATTGACCGAGTAAAATCTTCGCTAGTTTCGATGTTACGTCAGCTGACATGTGTTGTTAAATTTGTTGTTTTATTCTTGTTGAAACAAAAAACAAAATTAATAAGTGAAACAGCTCGTGAAAGCTTCAACAATAGATAAAGAACTTGTACGAGCCAATATACAAGACGTTGGCGTAGTTTTATTGGAAAGAAACAATTCAGACATCTTTATGGATCGGATCTTCTTCGGTAGATAACAAAAAACAATATTTATTGTTTTTTGAAAAAGAAAATTGATGAAGGGTTTTTATTCTGAAGTTAAGATACAGTTTGTCCGTAAAGCACTAGCGCGGTGTGTGTTGTCACAAAAAAAAAGAAAGAAATAGATATCTCAATCCGACGAGATAAGATTGCTTTGAAAGAAAGTCTTCGTATCGACGCCGCAGACGTTTCGTAAATATCCAACTCGTCATATTTTCCGCGAGAGATACCGCGAGGGTGTTGTCCCTGCATCGCGACAGCTGCCCAAGTTGGTGTATTGGGCAACTTTGCGCTTGACAGTGGCTTCCGGGGGGGAGGGTAAAAAAAAAAAGAAAAATAAAATAAAAGAAGGGTGAAAAGTTTCGTACAGTCGACGGGAAACAGACCTTTGGCTCGAAGTTAAAGCTTTGGTAAACGAGGGCATTTATCGTACCAAGACGGTGCGTTCCTCCCCCTTCGGCCGAACAAGAAATACAAGGTATTCCAGTTCTCTCCTCGCGAAAGTACAGAAACGTAATTCGATAAATTTTCCGCGAGATACCGCCGATTTCACAGCGGCATACTCCGCAATTTCTGTTCGGCCAATATTGACGTTTCAATGCGCGAGAACGACTCTACGCGCGCGAACGCGCGGACGAAAACGTTGGAATTTTGTAATTTTGCAAAATAATGACAACGTCGTTCGCGTTGGAATATTTGCGGATATCATTATTTCGTCGCGTGTTTTTTGTTCTGTAACGATTATCGGATTACTATTTTCGATTTGTCAGTTATCGAAATATAGGGCATTCAGACGTGTGATCTAATTATTACGTATGGCAGCAAACAAGTTTTTCGGACATTTAATTTTAATATGTATTACTATCGAAAACAATTTTAATATTTCATGCTGATACAATAATAATGAAAAAAAAAGAGATATGTGGCTCGAATATGTTTCCAAAACCCGAAATTTATTTTCTGCTCAATACATATATATCTATCAGTTTCCCGCGTTTAAGCCGGGGAGATATTATATCATGCTTTAGGGTTTCCATAAAATATACGAGGAGGCGAAGTAAAGATAAGGTGGTTGGTTCCACCACCGAGTATAACCAACCGGGGGAACCACCAGAAATCGGTGCAAAAACTCGAAAGAAATGGCGCTTCTTCGCATTAAGACTTCCTCGAAGTCGAGCTACAGAAAACGAGCGCATTTATCTTCTTGAACCGTTGTTTCTTTAAAGTAAAGGAAGAAACGCGGAACGCGGTATAAAAAAAAAAAAAAAGAAAAAAAAAGAAGCTGCGAGTAGTTTCTCTTTCGTTGTAAAAAAGATAATACATAACTGGATAAAATACTCCTTCGTCGAACGGACCGTTTCGCTTTTGCCGATTCGCAACTTTGTAACCGCGATAATCGAAATCTCGCGCGAAAACGCAAACAAACTCGCCTCGTCTCTTGCTCGCTTCCTTCCTGAGAAGTCGCGGTTTTCGTTCCCGTTTCCTCCTCTCGCGCGCGCGTTTGCGAAGCGTAACATCCCCCGCGTTAGGGTGGAGGAGGGTGCGCGCGACACAGCTCTCGTCTCCACTTGCTGGCGTCTCTTCGCACTATCTGATATCGTTGAGTCATGGAAACTCCATTTCCGACGCGCGCGGCGCATGTCGCGCATTCGACAATAAACGGCAAACGGAAGAGGGGGTTCTCTTTACCAAGAAAAATATTTCGTTTCAAGTGACGCGGCGTGTAACACGTCCTCTCGCCTCACAATTGTGTCGTGATTAATGCGCAAGCAGATCATTTAGGAATTCGCTTTGTTGTTTTCGCGCGCGTTCTCGTCAAAGAAGACAGTTTGTCTCTCGATGCTCTATCGCAGTTGAGGAAAAACGCGATATAAAACAAAGAGAGAGAGAGAGAGAGAAACATTCCAGGATTTATATATCCGGTAAATTAGTACCCTTCGCGCGCGCGTAAAGTTTGCGCTTCAATTATACAAAATGAATAGATTGGTTTTTCTATAAATCTCCGCTATCAATTACGTCTGGAATTCTAAAATTTTCGTAGTGCGAAGTAGTAGATTAGTTCGCGGAAGTGAAGTAGTCTCAACTTGGATTGAATCCAACCGTTCCGTAACAATTGTACATAAAATGTCAAAATGACGAAGTGGGAGAGCGGGGAAGATTTACGAGAGCGCGGGATCGACAAAGCTTCAAAGAAACTTTGATTGGGGGTATTAAAATGGAGGTATCGGCGCGGATACGATTTGCCGTGCTTAGACTGTCAGATAACTTATAGGCGCGAATCGGATAACTTTTCGCCAAGACAAACGTCGGAATCGCCCAGGATGACAAAAAGTTGTCTGCTCGCGAACAATTCGCGTTCTCGGACTTCCTCATAGTCCAAACTTTCGAACGACGGGCCATTCGTCTCTCTCTTTCTATTTCTTACAACGCGCCGATGGTTTATTGGTATTGAAAAAAAAAAAAAAAAAAGACGACACGAGAGACGACGCAACGTGTTCTTTTCGGAGGAAGGGTAGAGGGTCGCGCGCCGAATAACTTGGCAAATTTTCCAGGCGTGAAGGAGGAGAAACTCGCGCGCGCGAGAATATCCGTCACGCTCTCCTCTCCACCCCCTTCCCTCTCCCCGCGCGCTACAAAATGTTGGTGTCGATATCACCGGTGTTCGACTTCCAATATTGGAGCAACAGTGTGACCAATTCTTCTCTCGTCGGTTACGTAAACCAGTGCAGTGAGAGTATCGAGTTTCGGGCGCAAAACAACAGACGTAATGTCGGATCGACAGGCAGTCGATACGCGCGATACAGCGCCACTCGACTCGTGTAAATCCGCTATAAGTTCACTCAGCCGCAAGCGCGCGTTCTTAGGACCGTTTGGGGGTTTATTGGAAACCGTAGATCAGCACGTCGACCGCGGAAAACACAGCGGGGGAGGGAGAGGGGGAAAAAAGTGCCGACGGAACGTGTTAGTTCTGGAACTTATATTCAGTCGAACCCGACTCTCTTTCTCGCGTTTTCCGATGAGTGGGACGGAATTATCGGACAGCCGGACGCGAAATAAAAACCAGTCACGCGCGGAAGTGCATAAACTTTTCGAATGATACGCGTTTTATTCCCGTAACGTTTTGACGTCATCAAGGGAGGAGAGAAAGAGTAAGGAAAAAATAATATCGTAAAAGGAGCTCAATGAGAAAAAAAAAAAAAAAAAAGAGATACATCGCGATGTTAGTTTTGCTCGGCGCGGAAATCGGAATAAATTCGAGCATGATGATTATCGTTTCCCCCTCATAATCCGCGAATTTTCGACCGGGATAATTATTCTCAAGATTATACCCGCGCTCGTTCTCCGCTTTTACCCTTCTAATGAATGCGGGCTTGGCCGCGGCGGAAAACGTATATAAAACGGGACTGTAACGATCGAGATAAAAATTAACCGCGGCGATTACCGTAAAGTGAAACTAAGGCAACGATAATTTTTAAAGCGGATTAGAAGATCCGTTTCCCGACTGATCCGACATTCTCGACGCGTCTTGCGCGTTCGCCTTCGTCCTCTCTTTTTCTTTCTCTCTCTCTCTCTCTCTCTCACTCTCGTGATTTCTTCCTTTCATACATATGTATGTACGCGCGCTGTGCGCTTAAACGAGAGCATACGTCGGATTCTGGAGAGAAGCGGTATTCAACTAATTTTTTATGCAATAAGAATCGCGTAAAATATTCGCTGATTTAATTATAAACGTGGTTTATAATTAAATCACCGATTGTATATCTCTCTCTTTCTTGCACGCACAATAGTAGAACAATAGCAACGTTGCATTGTTGCAACAAACGCGCAATGTTATATTAATTACAGCGATTACGCGACATTAAAATTTATGGTAATGTTATGTTAATATCGTCACACCTCTCTCCCTAATTGCGAGCTTGCAATTCTCTCTCTCTCTCTCTCAGCATCAAATAATTAACCATAAATAAAATGACGCTACACGTGGTGAACTTGCGCGAAGTCCTCTCGCGAGACACCCCCGTGTATGTAATCTCGGGAAGGGCGGAATACGTTCGATTTGCTCGTCCGAAAGTTACAAATGGAGATCCGCCCACTCTCTCTCTCTCTGCTTCGGGGAGGAGATCGGGAAGAAGTTTTCAGGATCTGCCGATGCCCGGATTGTTCTCCCGAAAGGTAATTGATCTGGATTTGCCCGCTCGCGCCTTTCCCGCGAACTTTTAATAGTATTTTACTTCTAAGCACACGCGCGACTGATGCATCCTCTTCGGCGCGGGAAAAACCGAATTCCGTCGATCGGAAGAGAAAACTTTCCTCTCTCTCTCTCGCGCGCGCGCGTCAGAACCGGAAAGAGATGCTCGCTCTCTCCGCGAGCGAGTAAACAAGAATTGCCGAAATTCTTGCTTACTCGCATCGGCGCTTCGTAAATGCGACTTTAATAATCGCGAGTTTTGCACCTGACGCGGAAATCGTTACACCGCCCGCCGGTTGCGCCTCGCGGCTCGCGAGGACATCTTTACCGGGGGCTAAGTATTTTACAGTGCTCTGCACTTTATGCGCCGCCCGGTCGCTCGACGACGTTAACGGAGGGAAGGCCGCCGAGAATATCTTCCCGTAAAATAACTTTATTAAAGCGGCGTAAGGTGTGTGTGCGTACACACGGGAGACTCTCCCTTGTAAAGCATATACGCGACAGCGTCTTACGATAGCCCGTTATTTTCCGCCGTTATAAGTCACAGTGAGATTACTACCGTGCGTCACTCTCTCTCTCTCTCTCTCTTCCTTCCGAGTGTCTCGAGTCTCTACTTTCGGATCTTCGACGCGAAAATGAATTCAAACGAAATGGAAGAGACGGATCTCGACGCGGAAAGTGCGCGCGTAAATTTTATTATACGGTGCCACGCCGAAGTTCCTAAATTTTTCCGAGAGAGATGCGTGTAACACGCTGGAAAATTTTTCCTTTTTATTATTGTATTATCGTATACATTGTGTGTAAACGCCGCGCTTTTATAGAAAAAAAAGAAGGGGGGGAGAAGAATTTCGCAGATCTGCCGGGAAACTCGAGCTCGTGCAACTTGAACGCGCGAAATTTATTGTCTCTTCCCGCGTCGGTAACGGAATTTTCTAAGTGATATATACAAGCTGGCGTAGTTTGTTCGTATGAAAACTGCACGCGGGAAATTGCATTGTATCTGCTTGTAACGCCGCAAATTCGAGAAGTTTGTTGAAAAGAGGCAACGTTGTTAATAAAGTTGTTATTGTTATTCGCGTATATTTCTTTCTGAAAATATTTTTATATATTTTAAATTCCGCGCAAATATATTTACGCCGATAATAATAATAACGTCGCATATAATACACGACATATTAAATTACAACAGACGAAAACGCGATGCAAAAATGCGGAACAATCGGGAGGGGGGGAAGCATTGATCCATTCGAAATTGAAAACTGTCAGCGCGCACCTGCGCGTGAGACCGAAGTAAATACCTACAAGCCGCGGTGCACAATCAAGTTTTTAAGTCTCCGCCATTTGTTGCGACGGTTGTAAACATGTTGGTAAATAAATATATAACTTCGCCTACGGGCGAGATACAAAACCGATTAGAGTTAATTGTTGCGAGCTCTCGCGCGTTTCTAAACGTCCGTTTATTTTATGGAATTGAACGTTATGACGGGGAATGTTGCGCGCGCGCGCAATGAAAAATTGTGGTTTCGCGCGCGCTTATCGTTGCGAGTCTTCCGGTGTGAGTTTACTCAACTCCGGAGTTTCCTCTTGCCATTTCCTCGCGAATCATTTCTTCGCAACATTTGTTACTCCGGAATATTAGCTTTTTGCGCGCCTCGCTCGCTCCCCGATTGTCTGCTTGATGAATCGACTCGCGGTCGAATACAACGCGATCCAGAAGTTGCACATTTCCTTTCGACTCGACCGCCATTGTTCGCCCCATGTTTACGTCTATCTTTCCATCGAGCGAGAATTCGATTCGAAAGAAACGTGTGCGATTGAAGGGTAGATTTTTCTTTATCGAAACTTTATATCATAATTCTAAGAAAAATGATCCCTAAAACATCATTTTTATGTCGGAGTGGTTTTTATTCACGATTTTATCTTGACGTTCGCAATTTCTATTTCGCAACAAAAAAAATCCCGCGATTTCTGAAACGTCCTGTACGTGAAATCTCCGCGGCGCGATATGCCGAAAATACGCTCCGGATATAAACACCGGGATCTCACTGCGTCGTAAAACAAATGTCGTAAGACGGCAATTGTTAGAACGCGGCTGTAAACGTCCGCTATTTCGGCGAGATAGTTCGAGAACGTTTAAGCAAAACTTTGGCCTTAAAAAGGCGACTAAAAATCGACCGACCTCGAAAACGCGTGTTCGAATACACACCTATATAGTCTTTTTCCGACCGCGCCGGCTTTTCGGCTCTCTCTCTTTCTCTCGGTTTGCGTTAAGCGACTCCGGAAAAGTCTTTCCGGAGTTGATGAAGCTCACGGTGCCGCCCCCGTGCCAAGACAATAACAGCGCGAGGTCGGATGTAATGGAACATAAAGAGGAGAGCGGGCAGCGTCTCGCCCACGCGAAATCTGACCTGGCCCCTGAGCCATTGCAGTCCGAAAACTACGCTCGAAATTCTGTTCCACGCGGTGTTGCACCGGCCTTAATCGCCCTCTCGGTCTGACTTCCGCGCTACTCCGGTAAATACACAGACGGGTCAGAAATCACAAAGCGTTGGCACCGTGAACGTGACGACGCTCTTATCGAATCTCCACGTCTACGCCCCCCATTCCCCGGTCAATTCGTTCTCCCTGTTTTCTCTCTCTCTTTCTTCCTCGGAAATGAGAGAGTAGGGGAAATAATTGCTTCGGGGTTTCTCATTTCTTATTCCATTCTTCTTCCACCCTGCGCTTCGCTTTTTCGTCTCTTCGATGTTCCATTATTCTGAAAAACTGGAGCAGCCAAGAGGGAGAAGGGGGAGAGCGAGAGCGAGAGAAAGAGAGAGAGAGAGAACGAAAGCGCCGGAAGGAACGCCCGGAAGACTAATCGACGCGCTCAAGATCGGTTAAGTAGAGAACTGGAGAGCAAACGGATGCCTCTGTGTAGGTCCCGATGTTAATTTCGGTGAAGAGGAGACCCGCGTCAGAGAGAAAGAATCGACAAGATCGAAAAAAGGAGGTGAGAGAGAAAGAGAGAGAGAGGAAGGAGCGAGTAGAGGAGAGAGTGGCGGTATCGGGAATTCTCGACGAATTATATCGGCGCGCGAGTAGAGGCGGCGCCCGGCTTTCCAAGTCGTTTTTCTGCAAGTCTTACGGGAAATGCAATCGGACAGGGGCGGCGCGCGAAACTCATTAAGGGAAAATATACTTATTCGTTGCAACCGACCAACGAAGCACGGAATTATCGATCGCGCCGGTCGATGCGAGAGCACTTATACGTGTATCACGTTTCGGGAGAGTTTCCATTTGTACGTTTTCGGGCCGACGCGAAAATAGACCGCAAATCAGAGAGCACACATAGATCGAATGTTGAAACAACGCGCGTAATGTTAAATTCAACAATTGGCGAGCAACAATCGCGCGGCGGCAATTGCGCGTCCTAACTGACAGCACACGGGAAAAAAAAACTAGTTTTGCTATTACGTGGCCAGCAAGACAAATTTGCTAACAAATTCATGAAGCTCGTGGATATGTTCAACTAAGTATTGGGGTCGATGCGAGCCGATACGCCGGATGTACGTGCGATTATATGTATGTTTTTTTTTTTCTTAAACATGCACGGAAAAAAAATGATGTTGAATCAACAGCATCAGTTTGATTAAAATATATTCTGTTGATGTAATATCAATGTTATTGAACTACACAGAGCAAATAGTTGCTTTAAGAATCTAGATATTAAATTAATCACGCGTTCAATTGAATGAAGTATTTATTTTTGTGGCGTGACGTCGACTTTAATTGAAGCAAATCTTTTCCGTGTGTAAATTAATCCACTTGGAAAATTAATATGGGAAAATTCATATGGGATGCTTGCTCACGTCTCACACACACACATGTGTGAAATGCATATTTTTATTTAAAGTTTACTCTTTCATACAATTTAAAATTTAAAAAAATCTGTTAAATCTACTAAAGTTTTTGTTTCTGAATGTTCACTAACAAAATCTGTTGTTGACAAAGCAACAAATTTCTAATAAGTTTGGCAAATTTTTCTTGCTGGCCAATTTTCTTGCCAGCAAAATTTGTTTTTAGCATATTGAATATTTTTAAAGCTGCGATTGATTCGACACTTGCAATTAATCAGTTTTATACACGTTACATATGAAAATGTGTGCGAAATAAGTTGTCGACTGAATTACGATCGTCGAAAATACAAATATACATATTCTCGAATCGAATCGAATATATGTATGTATATATCGACGCGTGCGCTCCGCACGAATGACATTGTGCATTCAATCGCAATATGTAAAATAGATTTCCCATCGCGAACTTTCGTAAGTGAATCCATCAAAACTTTTATAAAAGTTCCGCCCGAGACTGATAAGTTTCTCTTCGTATCGACCTGCCTCAATGCCGATTCTATCTAAGCGCTTCGCGGGATTAACCGAATAGAAATCTGAAACATTCGGCGGTAACTTTTCGGACACTTCCAGTTGTGAAAGATTTACGCGCGTGATACATGGCCGCGGAATATCATTGCGAGAGAATTCCAACCGGATTCTCATCTCGCACTGACTGCGCACTTTGCGCGCTTGCAATTAAACAAGACATTAAACATTACGAGGGAATTATTATTACGTGCAATCGCGATAAAAAGAATAATTTAAACGACACAACACAAAGCGATCGCGCGCAAAGTCGAAAATGCTAATTACCTGCTTCTCTCATTGCACACGCTGCGCATAATATAATCATTATATTGCGTAATAAAATTCTGCTCTCGTCGACGTGGCCGTCGACGTAAATCAGAGCGCAACGCGGCTTATTTTTCGCAAAAATTCCGGCCGGAATACGATGTGTAAAAAATGACGTCAATTTTTCAGCGGCAAAAAGAGCGTCGCGAAAACTTGGTCACGAACTCACGAAATTACATCTACTACATTGTGTTTCCTCCGTCGAAGCCGAGGAATATATATATATATATCCGTGTCGCTCTCTCTCTTCTCCGGATGTGATTAATTATCCCGGCGGATACGCGATCCCATACTCGCGCCGCTGTCATATCCGCAGAACAAATACGTTCGATACAACCCCCTGTATATAACGTGTCGGTGTCTCGGCGCGTGAATCTAGCGTTTCAGCCGGTTATCTCCGCACACAGAGCACACACCGTTCTGGTATTTGCCGGCAGTTGGTGGCTGCGCCTTGATCGCGTAGACACACATACGGAAACCGTAGGGATAAACCCGGCAACCGCAGTCTCGAAATGAAGATGACGCGACCCACGCGTCTGTTTGTTCACGGAAGACCGTCGTCGTCGTAGTCGTCGCCGCCAACCGTCGAAGTTGCAGTCGAGTTTCGAAGATGCTTCACACGTACCGCCACTTGAATCTTAGCCGAGAAGTGAGCAAAAATACTTGTGACTGTCCGTAGTGGAAGATTGCCGTCTTCTTTCGTTCGCGCGGCGAGGAGGACTTTCGTCGACGCGAGAAGTCGACGAAAAGTTGACTCCGCTCGCTCTGCGGTTCGTCGCGCCCGTAAGAAACGCTCTCTTTCTTTCTCTCTCTTTCTCCCCCCTCCCCCCGTAACGGGGGGGAGTTTGCTTGAAGAGGGTTTCACCGACGAACGGGAAAGTTCCGTCGTCAACTCAACTCCATCGGGGCAAGAAACGTCACCGTAACGATCGCGGGTTCTCCTTAGCTACGACGTCCAATGATTTAGTGGCCGTCCGTTACAGCGCGCGCGCTTCTGAACCTCGGCGCCGGTCACTACAGAACAAAGAATCTTTCTTGTAACACGTACTTGGTGGCGCGCGTGCGACGTCTTACTTAGAAGCGACGACAATTGAACGCTCCTACAACGCAAGAAGCTACGTACATAGTTTCGATATTGATAAAGTGAAGAGGAAGAAAGTCGGAGAACTTTGATTAACCGACGGACTTCGCGGGAATCGCTCGCGCGTCATTGAATATCGTGAAAAACAAAACAATTGAATCTTTATCGGCAGATATTTACACGTCATCGACTCGGAGGAGTCACCGGACTGGCAAACAATGACACACGGGGACACAGATCAACAACTGTCTCAACTTGTGTAAATTCCGGGAGGCAGTCAGTCGGATTCAACGCTCCGAAGAGGTCGACTCATTCGTTAGTTACCGCAACGTGCTCGGCGAGATATTGGTCATTAGGCTCGAAAGAGTTTCGATTAAATAAATAGCAAGTGGATAATAATTGTGTAATTATTTCTTGGGCCATAGTTGTTTGAATTTCCGTCAGAATACCACGGGAATTGCTTAACACATGTATAATATAAAAATAATTGATTAATCTTTTAAAAGTAAGAAATACTTAATTGTAAGTTTATTTGCGATATTATTTTTTATTTACACGCGTAACTAGAGGTTTGGTTTTTTTTGTTTTTAATTTTGTCTCTGTATCGTTACGATCAAAAGTCCTCTGCAAACATTGCCGGGAACTTCTAAAACGGGAAGCTTTTCATGATTCAAAGTGGATAGCAGTTTGGTCGCGCCGCCCGCGCGCGCGCGTAGTTTATTAAAAGTCCTTCTTGATGTTTATACACGCGCTCAGCTTGTCTTTTCAACGAAGATACCGGCAATTAAACGGCGGGCGCGCGCGCTACCACGTACCTTTTCACATTTTTCGCATTATTCACGTAGTTTTAACATTCCTTGATGGACGCGGTTTGTAAAATCTATGCGCGAGGCGCACAAATATCTTGCTTGCAGCAACGACGAGAAATATTTGCCGTACGCTTCGCCGTTTCAGTTCCTTTCTTTAGATATTTCCGTCAAGCACGAAATACGAGAGTAAAATATTCACGAATAGCGTTGCACGATACTCCGCGCGAGGTAGTGTATTCCATAAAAAAGAAAGAAGACGAGCGGAATCGTAATAGTCTCTGCCAATCTCGAATATTCAACGTGGATCGGTAAAAAAATTCCAATTTTTTTCTTTTCTTGTTTTTTTTTTTTTTTAAATCACGTAGGAGAAGTAAATCGCGATCGTTCAGGAAAAGATCCGAAGAATATTGCATCTCGATTTTTGTTTTCCTGATGCTCTTTAGAATGAGAGGAGCTCTAGCGCACGCACAGAGAGAGACGAGAGAAACGGAGAGAGGGAAACGGCCGTGTGAATCGCCTCGATCGTCGTCACGTGTATTTAATTAAACGATATACCGAGCGAACGCAATAATCGGGCACGGTCGATTGGTTATGAGACTTATCTCGAATTGGCGTTGAATTGTATAACATCCGCGCGAATTTGAATATTCATACGTGCGTGTGCAAGATAACGTGCATCGCGTACCCCCCCCCCTCCCCACCTCCTCCCCCGTATCGCGCGCACGGAACCTCGTTCGTTTTCCCGCGCGCGCGTTGCTTTTTCCCGCGCCAATCCGACCGCGCGAAATGAGCATGCCGAGATAATTACGTCGTCGAGGCGGGATTTATGGGATTTTTGTCAAAGGTGTGTGTACAACGCGCGAGGATATAACCTACCCCCACGGTCGACGGGTGGTTTAATTAATTACGTACGTTGGCTTCGCAATAAAGGTGAGAGATAATATGATTGGATTCAGCCTGGCTTTATTTTTCCGGCGCGCTTTTGGAAATCACGTTTCCACATACCTGTTGTGTCATGCCGTTTTGTAATGCCAAGTATATTGCGCAGTGGTTCACCTCCTAAAAGTTTATTCCCGTCGACGCTAATCAATTTTTTAGTATTGTAAAAATTATATGAAAAATTCGCGCAAATATATTTCCAATAAGAAGAGAAAAAAATTATATTTCAACAAAAAAATTACTTTTCTGTCATTCCAAGTTTCACGTCACATGCGTGTTTAATTTAATATTTTTCCCTTTAATCGCACGAGAACACGATACGTCGCAGATTTGTGTCTGTTGTACGTAAGACAGTAGACCTCAATATATCAAAAATTACTCGCCGCACGATGCGTCCGAAATTGTCCGAAAATTCGTTTCACACCCTATTTCCTCATGGTGATTCTTCTGTGTTACATCTCGACATAATAAAAAGAAAAAGAAAGAAAGAGAAAGCGATCCTCCCGACACGACGGAACAATCTCGCCCTCAAGTAAGGATAAAGAAACGAGGGGATGAGGAGAAAAGGGAGATCGGTCGCACCCTCGTCCTGTCTCTCGGCCGAGAGACTCCGGAAAACCTTCTCTCTTTCTCCGTGGAAGCAGCGAGACGTGAAAGATTACAGAAGAACCGGGCGCTGAGAGAAGGGATTCGGACAAAAATACAAGCGTATTAGCGCGGCGCAAAGAGGCTGCCGCAGACGAAATGAAAAGGAAGAGGAGGACGAAACAAAAAACAAAAAAAAAAAAGCAAAAAGAAAAAAAGAACCGTCGGCGCCGATGGAGAACCCGGGCCGGGAAACGCCGCGCGCTTCGACAAGCCCGTTGTTTCGTTCGACCCCCGGCGAACTCGGATTATATCGGATGTGTATCTACGGCGTGTACATGGCTCCTGGCCCGAGCACGTACGGAACGGCCAAAGCCCGTCGCGCGCGCGCATGTGTGCACGTGAGAGGTACACGAGAACGGATATTACGCCGTGCGGTGCACCCTCCTCCATCCCTGTCAGAGAGAGAGTCGCGCGACTCTCTCCATTTCGTCGCGCTCGCCTCGTATTCGCGTGTGATTTTTCGTTTATTACCGCACGGAACGCATTCGATCCGAGAGAGAGAGAGAGAGAGGGAGATCGGTGCAACCGTACAACCGTGTGAAAGTTTTCGTGACTTACACGGAGATTACAAACGCTGTGCAAGTTCGTTCGTACATACCGTACGTACGATACACACTCGAGATGTGTTTGGATATGATATATCTTGTTTGTTACGGAACAAAATTAATTATTAAAGTTTCACGGCTAAGCCGTTCATCGGGGATGAACAACATTTGTCAAACGCCCGTGTTTCCCCCGCTAGCGCGTCTCGTTCAATTTACGAAACTGCGAGAGCAATTTACGTGTTTATATCGGGGAAGGTACTTTCTTTTTTTTTTTTTTTTTTTTGACATTGGACACAATTTTCAATCAGACTCTCTCTCTCTCTCTCTCAGGCTCAATCGCGAAATCCCCGGCATTCAACAAGTTAATTTTGTTTCTGGATTAACTTGGACTACCTCTAGCGTCGTTGCCTTTGTACAACTCGCCGGCGCCGTGCGGATAATATCGCTCGCGTTGACACGCGCGTTTATGTGTGTGTGTTGCGCTACACGTGGCGGCGACACGTTTCGGCAACACGTGGTGATCGCGCCGGGGCGTTGCAAAAGCGAGGGTTGAAAAAGCGGCGCCGACGACGTCGGCGACGAAGGCACTGCGGCTTCCGAAGTAATTATTGTAATGGGGTCCTCTCAAACCTGTCGCGACGCTCGCTATGAAGCTGTGGCGGCAAACGGGTTGGTTTCTGAGTCAGCTTTGTCGACGGGAGACACTTCTCTCTTTGACCCGACGACAGACCGACGTGGAAAATCAGACAAGGAAGAGCCGTCGTCCTTGCTGTGTCGTTATCGGGAGAAACGTAAAGTAACGAGCACGCGTAGAGAATCGCAATCCGAAACGTTTAAATTGACGAACAATGAGCGAAAAAAAGGGTATTACAGGATCGAGTCGTTGTTTCGTTAAATCGAATTTAAACGTGAGTGGTTTAGGAAAAAAAAAGCCAAACGCATTTGCAAACTTGCATTAAGAATTCGTAAAGCGATTTCCGCTCCGGCAACTCTCGTCTATTTCAAAGGACACTTTATGTTTATATGATAATAAAAACTTATATACAGAGATCGTCCTCCTCCTCGCTCTACTTTCGAGAGAGGAGAGTTCGTATTCTTTTCCGCCGCTTCGGCGTCGCCGTGTTGTTCCTCGTGAACGACACCGCGGAAAATTCCCCGTTTCTGTAAGTGAAAAAGTAAATTTTTCTTAGCCGTTAACGAGGAATTTATTTAAAGCAGTTAAATTATTTCTCTCGCGTTAACACGCCAGTCATGACGTGTCTACAAATTACATTATCGCAGAACCAATCCGACATGCTGTAACAAACGTGAAAACGCTAACTCTCTGTCTCTTCTCTTTCTTTAATTAATCGCCATTTCTAGTGCTTCACGGTTGCTCATTATAAGGTTTCATTCGCGTCGCGCATTAGCTTTGAACTGAATGAAGATGCCTTTGCAATTCTGGCGAGAGATGAAACCAACTCGCGTGCTTCTCTCTCTCTCTCTCTTTCTCTCTCCATCTCGCGTATTTATATCGACGAAGAGGAGCGGGCGCGCGCTTATTACCGCGCGAGTATTAGCCGCGATTTTCCAAGTGTGCAACACGCCGGTGCAGCGCGACGCCGCCGCTCGTGAAATGACGAGAGCAATGCGCGTTTTACGACACTCTCCCGCGAACACACAGTGTGATACAAGTGTGACACGAGCGAGGGGGAGGGGCGGGGGAGGGATGGATCTCCGTCGCGTCGTTTTCTCGCCATCTCGCGGGATTAACAAACGTGTTTTTGATTCGGCACGCGCGAAAAGAGGGAGAGCGAAATGACGGGAAACAGAACAGAGGGGAGTGAAATGAGACACGCGTGCGTGTGCGCGTGTGTGTGTGTGTGTGTGTACAGTATGGGATAGATACCGACAGAAAGAGAGACGACGAAAGTGGAACGTTCGTCAAAGCGGAACACGCTCGCGGAAACGAATCGGATCACTCTATTCATCGCTGCAGCATTGACGAAAATCGAAACGCGCGCGACCGGCCTCTTTTAAAAATTCATATATACGCTTTCTCGCGCTTGTGTATGCGAGCTCGATATTTTTTGTTTTTTGTTTTTTTTTTCCCACAGAAAACGTCGGCAGACGCTTTATTTTTTTCACAGTTGCCGCCTCCGCCGCCGCCGTCGCTTTATGAATAAAAAGCGTACTTTTGTCCATGAGCACCTCTGTGTATTTCCCGTGGAAATATTTTTCAATCACGGGGGCAATTTCACGCGCTTTTCTCCCTCCCCTCTCCCGCTGTTTTTCGCTTTCATATATGCGAGTAACAGTCTAATCGCGCCGCTGTCACGCGTCGAAAATTAAAAAATCACCGCGACAGAACTTCATAGCTGCGCTTCGTGTTGCGCACCATGCATACCAATGGGGAGACGACGAAAGTGAATGCGATGATAAAACCCGGAAATTGCAATCGTAATTTAGAATAAAAACGGTTCGTTTGAGCTTGATCTTGATGTGAAAGAATGCAATAAAAAAAAAGCTGGCGCGATGAAAGGCGCAATGTATGCATGAAAAATCATTTGCGTATGCAAATTATTCATAAAAAAAAAAAAAAAAACAACTGAAGTGTCCTCGCTCTCATTGTTTTTTTACACATCACATTCTTTTCTAATCAAAATCGAAAGTCTCTTGACCATTAACGCGTCGATAGACACACCGGGAGAACGGCAATCACGCGATCGCGACCGCGTTCGCGCGAAAAAAAATTTATTACATCGCGCTTATATACGCGCGAAATATATCCGATGACTTACTGCGCGCGACTTCGATTTAAATCCCTTTTCGTGCAGTCGCTTGTATTTTATTTCCTATCCCGAAAGCGCCGGTTTATCAGAGCGCGAACTTCGCGCGCTGCGAACGTAAAGTTCGGACCTGAAATCAAATCCCGCAGTCGGCCACGGCGCCATTTGCACACACCGATACGACTTCATTTGCGCACCTGCACGCGAACCGCAGTAAAATTTTTTTATGGCCACGGCGGGAGCAAAAGGCGGAAGTAACTTTTTGGCGGCTCAAATTAACCGGCGTAACTGCGGGCACGACAATTACCACCCGATGGCTCGGTCGTCGTCCGTTACTCTCTCCCTCTTTTTTCCGCAAAAACCGCCGTCCAACGTGCGACATTAATCACGAAAAACAGTTTCGGACTTGAAGCCCGTCCCGACGCCGCGCTCTCGATGCTGATGACGTCCCCTTCTGAAAATCAAGAGCCTTTATAAACAATAAATCCGACTGGTTCGTGTAGATAAGTACGCAAATGAAATGCGAGCGTTGATCGACTGTGAGCGCGGAGGTCAACAAAATTTTCATTATTCCACATTGTGCGTGAAAATGTAGAACATCGTAAAGTGCAAAAAAAAAAAAGATCACTTTTTCAGATATAAAATGTTCGTTGAGGCTGAAAAATTACGCGACGTAATATGACAGTGTGTTACACACAAGAAAAAAAGTAAAATGTTTTAAAATATTAAATTTAAATAAAAATATTAAATTTATTAAAATAATTAACACATTCTTTAAAATATATATTAAAATATATTTAAAAAACGCGAATATTATGATTTTGCGAGACAACAGAATAAAATTTAGTTTTTTTTTATAAAAAAAAAAGATATATGAAAAACATATTCGATATTTGATTCGAGAAGCTGAATAAATTCAATGTGTTTTCAATTTGTTTGACTTGAATATCTGATTTCTAATTACTTAAGTAATTAATTAATACGTTAGGATCGTATATCATAGACGCGAAGGAAATTAAATTGCCGACATCGTCCAAAAGACCTTTACATCACGCACGTGATACGTCAAAGAGGCGAAGTAGCTGCTTTCAAAATTTCTAATCCAGAACCACAGTTCTTAGTGCATACACTTTGTTATAATAACTCTATTAGCTCTTGCTGATACTTTACGGAAAATTTCGCATATAATCGGCTCTGCGCTTTGCGATAACTATATGCAGCGCGTAGTCGACCACAAAGTGTTTGAGGCACGTTTCAGCGTCAAATAAGTCGATCGGCTTAAGATACACAAGATGTGAAACGTGCATCTCGTGAAACGTGCGAGATGATTTATTAAATCAAAAATAACAGCTTTTTTTTTTTTAATTTATTTTCATTGCGAAGGGCGACAGAGCGCGAAATCAATTTGTCTCTTTTTTTTATCATATCTTTTTCCCTCCGAGTTATTTTCCATGCGCTCTGTGTATCGTCATAACCGTAAATATCTCGCCGACGTTCATAATTTCTAAGAAAATTATACGCGTTGGTTAGTTAATTGGAAAGGGAAGAGAGGGGAATATTAATGGCGCAACATCGCGCATGTTAATCGTTCTGTGCGCTACCGGACGCAATACTATTTTTTACGTTAATCACGATCGCTAACGTTGATGCTAACGAGAGGAACAAAATTTAATTATCGTCAAGCTCGCAGCCGAAACTCTCCTTCACTCTTCGGGGGAGGGGAGGAGAACGTGTTCCAGCGGGTGTAAATGGGATGTATAAAAAATGATTGGCTCGCGCGCGCGCGCGCGCAGAAATGATCTCGCGAACGTTAGCTTTTAGTTAAACGCGGCGGATAATTAGGGGAAAGAAAGTGGCCGACACGAACTCGGACGTGAAAGCGCGTGCGAGTTGGATAATAAATTGAGTTTTACTGCGAGAGATCGGTTTCATTAAAGCACGATAATTCTCGTCAGTATAGAGCGCAAGCCACGGCAGTTCCCGCGGAAATAAATAACGGCAGTAGTGCAGGTGCGCCACTGTCAGACCTGTCGCGGATTAATGGCGCGCCGCGCTCCGCAGCGTGCTCGGCTACTGCAGTTCCCGAGTAACGTCCTTTACGATGGGGACCTGCGCCTTTAAAAAGAGGTCGCGAACGACCGGCATCGAGAGAGTAGCATCGGGGCTCTCTTCTTTGCGAGGAGAGAAGGCAATATCGGGATACGCGAAATGTATTACATGGCGGACTATGATACCGCAAATACTACAAAGGCTAATACCGATAAATGATGCCTCCCAGTGTACCATTTGTCAGGATTACCGGAACAAGAGAGCGTTAAGGAAGTGTGCGTGAGAAAGGAGGAAAATCTTGAGGAACCGATAGAAAGAAAGAGATGGAAAAGGAAACAATAGATGAAACCGGCAGCCGCAAACAACGAGTTTACAGACTAATAGTAATAATGCATTTGATGCAAGCTGAGGGAAACGACAGTATTTCACCAAGTGCGCCGGGTGGTTGCTTTTGATTTCAAAAGCGCGCCCGACTGTCGCGCTTGATGCGCCATGAAAGGAGATTGCAATAAGAACGAAACGCTATCGCCGCCCGTTCCACCTCCAAGAGCGCAGAACAAAAATAATTCTTTATGCGACGAGAAAAGCTGCGCCCGAAAGAAAAATAAGAACGGGTCGTTCTTGAATGCGGTCTTCTGATTTTTGCGATTGTAATTTTCCAATTATATCGCCCGGAATTCTGTCCGCCGAGAAGTGGTTCTCCAAATCTCGCGCGCTCGCGAACGTCGTAATTTTTGATTTTTTGCCACGAACCTCGCGAAGAACTTCCGAATAAAACGCGATAAACTCATTTACGAGGGAATTACAAAAAAAAAGAGATCGCGTCTCTCTCTCTCTCTACTTTCCGAAAAGGAAACGATAAAGTGCAGACTTTCCGTGGTTCTTATTATTTTAAGTTCCGTTTCCCGAACGGCGAACTTTACGCTCGTCCGATATCCGATACCGCAACAATTCCCAGCTTTTGGACTCGCCGAGGCCGAAAAGAATGAACAGAAGTGCAACGCGCGCTGAGCGAACGCGCATCACCCGGTACATGCGGCCCGTCAGAAATACATCGCGACGTACCTCCGGCGGCGGCGTTCGATATCGATTTCAGATTTCAATTTAATGCCGTCACGATATCTCAGGCACGATCTTCCAATACCAATTTCGTGTTATCGGACTTTTCGTGACGTGCCGCCACCGCCGTTGCGCCAGATCCTCGCGTCGCGAACGCGCGCCGACGAGGTCTGCGGCGGTTTGCGGCGGGTCGCGGAACAGAGAAAAACTCATGAATATTCCTCGACGATACAACTACATCGACGTTTTCTGCTCGTTTTCCAGTGCCGCCGCACCATATCACAATCGTCGACGCGGAGAAGATGACCGACATGCAAAATTCGAAGGTCGGGCCGTACACGGAGGGCGAAAACATGCGACTGTTTTGCGACGTCCATGGCGGTGAGTACTGGCGGAATGAGAAAATGTATATACCATTCGTGTTTACGTGTAACAAACAATTGTACGATTTATTAAACAATCGTGCGGTTTTATTTTCTTGCGGATAAATCGAAGGTTTCAGTTTAATAAATATGCGGATTGTTTAATTATTATACCGTCATCTCTTGGATTAACTATTCCGGTGTAGTGTACGTGCATGTTAATTGACTTACTGAGAAATTTAAAATAGCTAATACACACATAAATTGTAATACCGTAATATTAATTGCGTTCAGTTATGATCATTATGGTATTATATATAAGTTTTAGTTATTATTATATTATATCATCACTGGATAAACATATTTGCGAAACATCAATATTTGAATTGTGGTTAAATTACCCAACTATTTGATATTTGCGTGTAAAATTAAATAAATGTCAAGGCAATGAATTTATACAAGATTATACAAAATATCTATGTTATTGTATTAAAGGGCAGAAGGAGTTAAAAATATTGTTCAAATATTATTTAAAATATTATTTGTTAGTTAAATGTCGGGCCGATAAATATGGCAAAAGTGACATTTATACGAGATTATACGAGATATATATTTTATTATTGTATTAAAGTGCAAAAAGAGTTAAAAATATTATTTAAAATGTAATTCAATTATTATTTAAAACATTATTTGTTAGTTAAATGATGTCGAGCCAATGGATATAGCAAAAGTGGTATTATACAAGATTATATAAAATGTGTATTCTATTATCGTATTAAAGCGCATAAAAAGAGCTAAAATTATTATTGAAAATATGATTTATTGCTAGTTAAATGATGTTTAAATTACGTAGTTAACTGATAAAGATATTATAGATATTGCAAAAGTGGCATTATATAGAAACGATTAAGATTATACAGAAATGTGTGTTTTATTGTTGTGTTAAAGTGCAAAAAGAGTTAAAAATATTATTATTTAATACAAACGATTGATTAAAACAATAATATATATATAATAATAACGCTTACAATAGTAATTATTTACGTTGATTTACACATTAATTTATATCAATTATGTTTATTAATTATGATATAAATAACGTTATATTATAAGTAAAATTATTCGCATTTACTTCCGCACGCGCGCGCAGCGCATATACGCGAATAGTTATGAAATAATTCAAGTGTTTGTGTTCGCATGTAAACGCATGTAATATTGAAGTTGATCATTTAATAATGCTATCTGTGCCGTTCCATAATAAAGGATTAATTTCATGTTCCATTTGTGCAATGTTCGCTCTCTTCTACAATAACGCACACATATCGTAATTATCGTGCTCCATTAACATTATGTGCTCTTGAATAACGTTTTTCAAATGTTGCGGATATCGATTGTTTTTTCAGTTTAATGCGCAGAAAACAATTTGCGATTTTATCGAATAAGTAAAAATATCGATACGCAACTGCAATTTTATAGAAAAAAAAAATGAGTGAGAAAATATAATATTGAAAGAGAGAAACTAAATTTTTTTGTTAAATTGTGGAATCATTTCTGAGCGCATGTGTCAAAAAGATTTTCCGCACAAAACGGAGCGTCGCAATTTTTCGCAATATACCGGGCGTGATAACTTTTTTTTGTCGCAAGGCCAACACCCCCGAAAACGGAAATTGATGTATTTACAGGTAAGCCGGCTCCGACGGTGTCCTGGTATTGCAACGACAAATTCGTCACCAACCGAACCATGACGCCGCGCAGCGGCGTGACACGCAGCGAGCTCGTTATACAAAATTTAGGCCGGGACGACGTCCGCACGCTGCTGACCTGCAACGCGACGAATAACAATAAGTCGAGCCCGCTGTCGGCGTCTGTCCACGTGGACATGAATTGTAAGTATATCCATTCATCCACTTGGAGCGCGATGAAAATTTGTTTTGTCGACTTGTTCGACCGTGATATTTTCGACGAAACGCGCGAATATTCGAGCTGCGCGAGAGCAACCGCGCCATTTAACATTTTTTAATTCGAGAGAAATACGAGATTCACAACTCGCTCTCTCTGCTCGCGCATCATATCATCACAATTACGCGATATTTTTTCTCTGTTTATCGTTGTGAATACGAAACACAAAAATTGCGCTTAAAAATATTCACGAATATTAACTCTTCGTCTCTCAGACCCACTCGTAAATCGCGTATCGGTGTCTCTGGTAAAAATTAGTTTTTTTTAAACGCTTTGTCTTCGAATCTACTAGAAATTTTTTCAATTTATTTGTTTTTTTTTTTTTTTTTATCGACGCAGAGTCGTTTAAACTTTCGATTCAAGAAAACAAAATTGAAATATTGATTTTTCGGGAGGGTCCCGATAGGACAGATTTCTTTTGCGCAGATCGACGGTTGTACAGATCCCGTTTGCACAGAAAACGTTTGCGCAGATCCCGATTGCACAGACATTTTATGGATTAGTTTAGGTTAGATTTTACGGGGAGGGGGTGCAGGGGGAAGGGTTCCGCCCCTCCTCCGCCCACATATGTACTATAGTGTGTGATATAAGCGAAATATTTACTTCGTAAATGTAATAATATACATAACGACTATGTACAATCGGGATCTGTGCAAAAGTTTTTTGTGTAAACGGGATCTAGGCAAACGGAATCTGTACAACCGTCAATCTGCGCAAAAGAAATCTGTCCTATCGGTGCCCTGTCGATTTTTCACGGAGATATTCGATTTTAAAGTCGCGTGAGTCTCACAAATACAGTCTGTGTGACTCGTACGTTATTTTCGATGTCTATCACACGAAGGGTTAATGTCGAATATTTCTTTCTCCTCGGGAGAGACGAGAGACGGGATATCCAGCGCTCGTCGTCCTGTGGAACGCGAGAGTTCGGCAATTTCCAAAAACGCTTCCTATCAGAACTAATCGTCTTACGCGACGACGAGAACGCGTTAAAGATACGCGAACTTCGACGGCTGAACTCTCGGGATCCGGTAATAGGATGGAAGCCGAACGTGTGTTTGAAGGACGTGTAATCCCGGACGCGGGGGAGTGTGTGCGCGCGTGTGATATTGCATTTGCCTTTCACTTACTTACTACGGGGGAGGATTCGTCGAACACTTCGCGAACAGTGTATATATATATATATATATGTATACCTGCGCTATTGACAAACCGTTCGGATTATCGTGAGATGTTTATCGGGATAATAGAAAACTCGACGGCCATTTTTCTAGAAACCGGTTCGCGAATCGACGACGCTTCCGGCAGGAAAGAAGAAAGGAACGAAAGAGAAAAAGAGAGAGAGAGAGAGAGCTTGATGTAGAGAAAGATGAGATATTCGGTCGCCCGGCCAAAGTTCGTCGGCCTGCTTAGAGAGGATATAGATCCATCCGAGCTTTAATACGTATTCCAGTCATAAAATAGCGCCTCTCTCTCTTTCTCGCGTTGTTTGTGTGCTTTAGAGAAGATTATACTTGATTGAAGGTTTCACTCAGGTAACAATGGTTCGCGCGCCTCGCATTCATACTCGTGCGATTTTTCCCTCGCGCCTTTTGATTGCGCGACTCGATTCCTTCATTATTCACGTGACAGCGTCACGCTGAGAAAGTCGGCAGTCGATAGTTAGCCGCGGTGTTTAAATTGCGCGGCGCGCGACGTAAAACGTTAATAAGATTCCAAGTTATTATTGTCGCTCCTTTCCTCCCCAAATTAATCCGAGGACACGTTGTCGGCCGGTTTCGGCCATCTTCGTATACTTTGCGAATGTAAAAGTTCGCACAGCGGGAAATAAATGCTGCGTGCACGACGCAGAAGCCTGTACTTCACAGACCGGAGCTGTAATAATGTTTGCGACATAGATATCTCCATGGCATACAGAGCAATGTCAAACATCCAGGTCAATAGCGCTGGGTGTATTGATATAGATGTTTGACATCCATACCAATGTCAAACATCCACGCTAATACAAGACAATCCCAATACGCGCGGACCCTCGCCACTGTTTGCCAAGTCCAAGGGGAAGAAAAGTCCGCGGAAGAAGTCTCATTCTCGTATATCTCTCTTTCCGCGAGATTAATTCACCCTTCAGAAGAAACTTCTGCCCACACATCGTGGAAGAAAAAAAAATAGGCCACTGTAAGATCCCCCGAAATACCACTTAATAATTTCTCGTGCCGCTTATCTAGGGGAAGGGAGGAGGATGGTGGTGGTTTGACAGGCCAATAAATAACGTTCTTTCCTTCGTGCCTTCACTATCGACTCCATAACTCCGGCGGTTAGAACGTCGGCACGTAGTAGATACGGAAACGGCGGCGACGTAGGTATCGGACGATGGAGATGAGATGATCGCGCGTGTGTGTGCGGTTCGCGCCGCGCGGTGCGGGAATCAGGATGGACGGCACAATTTACGGGGCGATACGGTCCGGAGGACGTACTCCGGTCTCTCTGTTCCCCAGAGGAACCTTTGCATTCTTTACGAGATCGGGCCTGTCGCCTGTAGCAGCGATGCGTAAATGGCACGCCGGAGGGAAAAAGAGAAAAAGAGAGAAAGAGAAAGGGAAAAGAGGATGTTGGGTACGAGGATGTGAATCCACCATTAAAGGGTGAATAACGTCCGGGCGAACGTGGTGCGTCTCTTCCCGCGGCGTGGAATTCGATTATCTCGGACGTGATTTAAAATATTCCCGATAGCGCGCGCGCGCTCGCGACGTTGGCGTCGATGGCGTCAGGATCGGGGAAAACCCGCGTTACCTCCCCGCAAATTCCTACGGCTGCGTTATTTTCCTTTTCTGCGAGAGCGGAGATAAAAGGCGGGGCGTCACGTATACGGCTTTACTTTCGCCGACTCTTTGCAAGCCGCAGACGAAAGGGAAGGAGGCAAAAGCAGATTATCGCAGAAATCTCTCCCGTTCGATCGTATTCGCGAAAGTCGTGGCGCGATTTTATTTTCATCAGTATCGCGATGACAAAATCATCGTGCGAATGAAAACCAAATAACCGATATACATTTTCAAAAAAGCCGCACCGCGGTTAAAACACACACTTGATCCGTTTCGCGCGTGGACGGATAATTGGACCGTCTGTGTATTATTCAGAGATTGAAATCGTTCATTTGATGTTAAACTACGCGCTGTTTACAAACTAGCGGTCGGATTACTGTCTGTAATTAGTTAATATCGATGTTTTACCAATTGAATGAAATTACATCGTTTCTGTAAATACACACGCGCGTTATACGCGCGCGCACAATTTTATTAACCGTTTTGATTTCCAAAGTTGCGAGTTTGCGTGTTGTTGTTGTTGTTGTTACCAAAAACCGACCAAACAATTTGCACACTGATCGATCATCGCGCAGCGTTAACTCGCCTTTAATTTACGACAAGCTTACAGCTGTTGTGCGGAAGAATAATTTTGAGCGCGAGGGGCGGACACAAAAGTATTGCGGACGAGTAAATGCGTCGTTCACGGAAAAACGGGGTTTTCCCCGGCATTAAATATGCCTCGCTCGTAAAGCCGGTGAAAAAGCAGTCGCGCCGAGCCTTCGTGAATTTCTTATTGGCGGTGTAAAGTAAGCGTTAGGAAGAACTCTAGCGCGCTTGCGCACGCGCGCGCGCGAGAAAGAATCTTCATTAAAGAATACACACGGAGAAAAGTTCGGCCGCGATTTAAAAGCAATGGGGAAACGAAGCACAATGGAAACAAGCTCTTCTGGCTCCGACTCGGACTCTAAATCCGAATGTAATAAGAGAAACTTTTGTTTGTTGTGCCGCTCGGACGTAATTAAATGCGCACATACGCGACACATCTTTCCTGATGCTAATTGATTTTCTCGCCAACTCTGAAGGAAAGATTCCACTGCGTACCTGTGTGTGTGTGTTGAGTTCCACATAAAGAACTTCAGAAAATTTCAAAGAATGGATTTGCTTACATTTGCATGAATTCATAAATGTTTGAGCGCTGTAATATATTTTTCTGTTTTTACATTTTATATTTTTGAATTATTGCGACGAAATAATCGCACGAATAATCGTGATATCAACAAGACGGCACTTTTTAATATCGCAGTTAATTTTTTCGAAATGATATTAATGCAGTAAGTGTAACGAAAAATGGCAATGCGAGTTTTTTTTTTACATTTTTCAACGAGAAAAGAGAGGAAATTAAAAGCGATGAAACACATGCGCGGAAGAAATGCCGCACGCGATAAAACACAAAAGCATAACGTTTTTCCGGGTCAGTAGTTTTCCCGAGCAGTTTTCAGTAAAAGCTCGCGCATGGGGGGCGACATCGCGGCGCTAAAGTCACTCGGAAATGAAATCGGTTAAAAAACACGCGAGGCCGTGTAATAGCAAATTATTCGAGATAACGTGGAATTATCGGGCGATTTTACGTATATACCCACGGCAAAAAAGACACGGGGATTAGATCCCATTAGCATACGCGAATTGGATCGGAGCAATGCCGTCGTTCTCAGTTAAATCGATTTTTATCAGGTATTGTTACGCGACGCCCGCCTTCGAGAACGATTCGGAGAGCGCGAGAGGTAACACGGAACGTTTGCCCCGCGATTCCGAACTGATTTGAATTCCCCCTTTTTTCGCGTAACGATCTATTTAACGTAGAAAACGTAGCTTTTATCGCGCGAAAATGTTCGGACAAAAAAAAAATAAAACAAAAAAGGAAACGCGTGTATTCCTCGCGCTAAAATTCGCGGAAGGTGTGTTAAGCAGCGGAGTCTGGAATCGTGAATTTGGAAAGCGGAAAGAAAGCCACACGAGAAACCCGAGCGATTCTCTGTTTATTTCTGTGCATTTCCACAAATATCTTCGGGGAAAAACGAGTTCGACCGAGTTCCGCGTTATACGGTGTCTGAAAAATTTTGACAAAGCCGAAAGTAAATTGGAATCTGTACAAAAAAAAAACATGTACCGTTGTGCAAAATGTGTAATATTTATTGAGCAATTAATTAATACATATGACTCAATGAGAGAAACGATGGTCCGGATTCTGTGTGTGATTTTCAGTGTGTGAAATCAGCTGATCGCAAGAAGCTGAGTGTCACACGCCACTCGCTCCGTCTCTTGCTGTTAGGAAATTGGATGAAATAAGCCATTTTGTTTTACAGAGTCTGGATCATCGCTTTTCACCTCAAAGATCACGTTAATATTAATTAATCACCCAATAACCATATTGCGAACTTTGCAAATGGCACGTGTGACCTTTCGGTTCAGATTAATTTAATCTACCTTCGCACTTCAAAATTTTTCAAGACACCTTGCATAAAGCAGAAAGCGCGTGGTATATTGCACATTGTTAACTGCACACACCGAAGCTTTCCCGCGCGCTCGCTTTCATTTATAGGAGGTTTGATCAATTTGAGGTATATTTTTCTCCGACAGATGTGTCGATACGTTATATATGTGTGTCGACTCCGCGTCATCGCGCATTAATACCACGAACGGTCGAGCATCGCGACACTTTCCGAGATACAGTTCTGGAAGGGAGGGAAGTTTCGGAGGAAACAGCAAAGGAGGAAAGCGGATGATGTCACGTGAAGCTCTTTTGCACGGGGCGGTCGTCGTCTTTGACGACGCGCAACTTTCGCGCTCGATATGCGACGCGTTCGGTAACACGGATTTCCCGGCAATATATCTCCCTTTCACGTAAAAGCGCCGGTCCCTTTCAATATGCCGTGAGCGCGGAACGAAACGCTAGTAACCTCGGTCATCTTTTTTCGGGGCTGATCCCCGGGCAAGTGTTCGCGAATGTCATACGTAACGCGCGCGGAACGTTATTCATTTCGCTGACAGAATACAGAAGTCATTTGTCGCGTCGTCGGTAGCGCGCGAACTTGACAATACCTATTACAGACATCGCACGCTGAATACCGCGGGAGCCTGTCTGTCTTTCTCCCACGCTCACTCGCGGGCTATTACCTTAGCCACTCAGATGTCAGAAGAGCACGACAAATGTCGCCGCGCGAAGACAATAACGCGACTAATGAGCGATTAGCAAGATGCGGGATGACGAAAGTGAGTATCGCAGCCGCGAAAATGATCGAGCGTGAATTTTGCGATGGAACGGTTTTTGATAAAAGCTGAAAAACCCGCGAAAAAATAATTTTTATTATCAAAAAAACAATCCGCGAGTCGAGCGAAGTTTTTATTTGAAAGAGTTTAATTTTATAAAACTGTTCTTATAAAAAAAAAACTTCTTTGTATTTTTAACATAATTTTTTTCTACCATTTTTCTACCAGCAAACAATCCTAATTGAATTACATTAACAAACGCGATTGCCGCAGCACATATCAGAGCCAATTAAATCGATGAGTCAAATAAGTGACTTCTCTAACATTTTCAACGAGTTTTCGTAACAAACAAATCCTCTCGCGCCCTCGGCACTTGACGCGCATAGACGCTTTGACGATTTGTGTGCACGATCGCAAACACGACGACCAATTGAAATCGAAACGATCGTTCGACTCGGCGTGCCCTTTCCTCAGCATCTCATTATCCGCGCGAAATTGAATCTACCGATCAATTACCCGTCTCTCTCTGTGCCGAGCGAGGGGTAAGCCTTCTTCGAGAGAGGAGCGCGCGCGGAGAAGGACTCTCACTTGTCGGCTTGCGATTGACACTCCTCCTCTCCTTCTCTTTCCCTTCCGGGATAACTTCTGTATCGCTCTTCTGCACGCGATGATGCAATTGCACCCTCGGCGCGCATCGTCTCGCGATTCCGCGCACGTATGCGCGCGCGCGCGCGGAAACGCAGCGGGAAACGCGCGCGTCACCGATTCTGTGTCCTATCGGCGACTGCTTATCCGCGGGATTTGGTTTTCATTCGCTTTGCAATTCAATCCCGCGGGATATTCGCGTTCTCTCCCTCTTTCTCTCTCTCTCTTGCTCGCTCGACACCGTTTCCCTCTCTTCGACATTTCGAACCGCCAACGTTTCTCTGACACCGCACGATTCGCTAGAATAGTCGGATCAACCAGCCGGAGCCGCCAGCTTCATTGCCTCGAATTTCTCGAATTAATTCCAGATTATCTGATGTGAACGTTCGTTGCGAAAACGAACGTTTGTCTACTTATGACAACATATATATATATCGTAGAGCGGCGCTAACGAGAAGGATTATTAATGTAGATATTCTGCTTTTTTTTCCGAATGTTTACATTTAAATATCAGCGAATGTTAAAAAGTCGCGAGATATTTGTTTCGATATTTCTGCTATTTGCTGCTGCATAATAAAATTTTTGTACGAGAGATATAAATAAAGCTCTAAAATCTTATTGGATATTGAATGTCAATATTCCAAGATATTGGAATATGCGAGGGTCTAGGATGCTCGCGTTCGCATTTCCTTGAAGAGCTAGATAAAATTAGAGAGATGCGCAATCTCTTCGAGTCAATAGAGCCGGGGGATGAAGCAGATTAAAGCTGAAAACTTAAAGGCACGAGGGGGAGAGAAAGAGAGAGAGAGAGAGACAGAGAGAAGGAGCAACCGCTTCCCGGCGACCGGAATAATTAAGAGACTAAATTTGAGAGTGAGAGCGAATGAGTGAGATTTTAATTAAAAAGTCTTACAACCGCGTGTATTCCGTGTATTCCGCGCTGAAAGATTCAGATTTCAAGCATTTACTGCCGTAATTATTTATTATAAAATAAAAGTCTTGTGTAAGGATTTCTTTTTTTTTTTTTTATATATAAAACTGCGCGCGATGTGTTTTCAAAGAATTGAAAACACGTTTAAAGTGCCGAAACGTTCGTGAAAATCAGAGAGCGAGACGGATTAAAGTTGAAAACTCCAAAGTCAACAGAGAGAGTAATGACTTCCTGACGAACAATCAACAGGCCAAATTAAATGTGAGCGAACGAGCGGGTTTTTAATTAAAAATCTCATTCGCTTTCGCACATTCCTGCCGCACGCAAGCTGCCATTATTTTATTACTCGAGATAGATTTCGGTATTAAAAAAAAAAAAAGAGATATTTGTAACACGAAAAAACAAAAAGAAAAAAAAACGAAAATTAACCCAACGGAAATCTCAATGTAAACCTACGAGATCTATGGCGCCGAAATAACGTGAGAGATCGCGGAGTTAAACGCTCACATAAAACGCCACCGAATTAATGATTACGCCCGTTCAGCCGCGTGTACAGCATCGAGGAATATGGTAATCCCGCAAGATTTAAGGCCTCTTCCGCGCTGCTGCCGACCAGGTTCCGGAACGACGACAGGACAATTACTTCGCGCTTCGATAAGGACTGAAACCAGCTGTACAGGATGCGCCAAAATTTGTGCGCTGAACCCGACGGAGTGTTTTCTCTCGGTAAAGTCGAAATTGAGTTTTTTTATTCAAGACTTAAAAAGTAACTCTCAGTAAAATTACACACCGCTTCTTTACGCGCACTCGTTCGTTTTTCAAACGTAATTTATCCAAGTCGTTTAATGACGCACGTAACTCGTGACTTTTCGACACCGGAATACGTTGTTCTTTTTTTTTCTTTTTTTTTTTAACTTGTAGTTCTCTGACTCGTAAAAAAACGCGTGACTTATGGAGCAGCCTGTACCGCAGGTACAGAACGTGTCAGGGTTTGATAAATGCATGCACTTGGACGGCCCAAGAGTTATTAGCCATACACCGAAGTTATTGCAGCAGATATTGTAGGGTTTCAACGGTCTCGTTGACAATCTTCGCCGTTCCGCAATTTCGCAATGATTACGTGATCGATGGAATCACATCCGTCGAAACGTCTATACATCTGTTATTTGATGAAACACGTAATCCGAAGCCGGAACGTGTTGCTTTACGATATTATCGCCGTCGAAGAAACCCCGACGATTCTCTCGAAACTATTACCGTAAAGTAACATGATGCGCTTTATTTAACGAGAGAATTTCAGAAGCTTTGCAGCGAGTGAAAGAGAGAGAGAGGGAGGGAGGGAGAAGAAGGGTACATATTTTAACGCAGTCTAATTACATCGAAAAAACAATGCACATCGCGCGCCAAGCAAACACGGCACTATTTACCCTTTTGTTAATCACATGATTAGCCAATTATCCACGGGCTTGTTATTATTCGGAGTTTGTTATCGCGGAAACATTTTCAGAAGCGTGTTATAACGGAAAATAATATGTTCTGTGAAAAAGTCTGCGCTTCATCAGTTCCCTAAACAAACTACGTAACATAAAGAGAGAGGGAGAGAGAGCGCTATGTGTGTAATAAATCCGTATGTAAAAAAAAAATTGGGAAAGCCAATACGTAGCTTCGACGTAAAACGTGATAACTGGTATTTTTATCGAAAATAAGCGAACGTGCGTAAAATATGAAAAGAAAATAGATCCTCGATTAAAGCGGAAATATTCGCGGTTTCTGTATGAATAATGTTAGAGAGAGAGAGAGAGAAAGCATGTGTTGAACAATATTTTCTTTAAATATTACATTCCGACGAAAATATCAATTATTTGTCCGCCCGGCGTTAATGTTTTTTTTTTTTTTTTTTTTCAAACAATTTCAATTGGACACCTAAATATCCCTCTCTCTCTCGTAACGTTCAAACATATTGCAATATTCAAATTGTATCTAGCGTAATTAATTATTGTGCACGGCTTGTTTAGTCACGTACATTACTCAAATAATATTACGCGGAGTGTTATTTGTTTTTGTTTTTTTGTTTTTTAAAGAAAGAAATGTTCTCTCTTTCTCTTCCTCTCACGTCAATATTAAAGAATATTTCAGAGAATATTTCGAATGCGAGAGATGCAACTCGGATACGTATCTGAATATCCAATAATGTTCACTCTATACGATGTTTATTTTGTATAGGATAAACATAACTGCGAGAAGGTCTCATTATCTCGTTTTATTTCTCCATCGCGACTTAATCCGTGGCAGAATAATACTGGCGCGCGATATCAACGACGCCTCCGTGAGGAAACAACATCCGACTCCCGTGGCTGTGTGTTTGCGTTTTCCGTGGAACGAGCTGTGATGATCCACAGTGGTGAAGATAGTGGTGGTGGTGAGCCTGCTGAAATGCAGCCTTCCTTTTCCCACTCGAGCTGAATAGGCGCGCCACTGCTGAATAGGAGACGCTCGCTCGCGGGTGGCCTGAATTTTTAGCGACGAAAATGCTGCCGAGAGAGAGAGAGAAACGTAGAAGCGAAAGAGCACTGCCCCCGGGCGGCGGAAGGTCTAGAATCGGTCGCCGCTCCCACGGGCAACCCCTACAGGATGATTCACGAGGAAACAGTGCTCTGACGAACTCTCTGACGAGAAAAAAATCATGTCGACCGTTGATGTAGAAATTAGTTCGCACTTGAAAATATTTCGATGTGTTTTTTTTAACCGAAGCAAGTTGACCAATTTGCCCAAACGTGTGATTTGTTTTTCATTGTTTGCATTGCCTCTTATATTTCTGTCAGTTTCGCGTCACTTTTGATGGCACTCGTCGAGTTCCCGCAACTGATGACAATAATTTCACTTCGACATCGATATTGCGTTTGTTAAAAAACTACAAGTAACTTACAAATATTGCGGTTGCTTCTTGAATCTTCCTGTACAGACGGATGAAACTTCTATATGCACGTAGAGAGAAGACGATACGGGAATGAGAGCGAAAATACCTTAGCAGCTCTCCAGACAATAGAAAAGCCTATCGTCGACCCTTCATAGAAAGCTCGCCAAAAGTAGCTTCGACCGGTGTCGGAATTATTAATAACGGAACGACTCTGCATATATACGCACTGTTCTCGAAATTACGCGGCAAATTCGCTAAACTTCATTAAATGTCGGGTCATCAGGTCGTGTGGATCGATAGCTAATTAAGTAGCAAATATAATATCTGCAATGGACGTCAATTGTCTTTGTTTATATGCACGCGAAAAAAAAAAATTAACCACGTTTGCGGCAATAATCGGCCACTTCGATTTCCACATTGTTATTTGTTCATTTGTCGTCATTTTGTTTCGATGTACGTATTAACGGAGAAACAGAGATTACTTCGAGAGATACATGTAATATGCATTACCCTGAGAGATGGGGATATAAAATACATCGGGGTTTTATTTCGATAAAGGAAAACGAGAACCCGACTCGCGAGAAGTGCGGAAGAGCAAGAGTTTTGCCTCGCGAAGAAGAAACGTATGCGCATCGCATTAATGTTGAAAGAAAAGCGCTCAAGCGCTTCTCATCACGGAGCCATAGAACGCGCGGCGGTGCGCGGTTGCATCTCGCCGCAATTTCTTGAAAAGCATCAGAGACGAGCGCGTCGCCGGCGTAATTGAAGCTATCGCGAGCACGCGCCGTTTTTAAACTCAATTTGCACTCTATGTTGCGTGTAACAGCGCGAGCCGCTCTCTCTCTTTTTCCCGGCGCCCAGTTGACCCTATGAAAATGACCGCGATTTAAAATACGCCACATTTGTGACAAATTGTGGCATCAGCCCGACGCTGATGAGCCTTTCGAATGGATCATGCAAAATAGATCAACCGACCTAGTTGAGACGGTGAGATCCAATGTGCATTAATGCATTTCTAAAGATACGTGCGGGAAAATGTTGGTCATAAACCAGAACTGGACAGTGCAGGTTTTATTTAAGCTTCTTCCACTTCCAGAGATATCGATGTAAATATGTGCAATTTATTTCTTGAAGAGTATAACGAAGAAACGCGCGTATTATTTCGCAACTATCAGAAAAATCATTTTCTGCCGTAACTTCTACTTTGTATTTTCTGCGACTTTTTTTCGCCAATGCTTAATTTTTGAAATATCGAAATGTAAATTGTTAATTTTTACAAGACAGCGCATTGTGAGTTGCACATAAGTATATTTGCGAGACCAGTGCTAATTGGAACCCGCAAAACTGTTTCTCCATCAAGTTCGCGGTGCGTTTCCATAGTTCCTTGTTTATGTTCGGGATATTCTCCCTTGCGGCTCACGGTCGAACGGATGCCCTCGACCGAGTCAAGAGATAGATCTGTTCTCTGCGGTTTCGTCATGTAGGGCGATGTCTTCGCATAAAACAAAGTGCTGTCTGTTCAATACTCTCGCAAGACCGTCGAAACAGAACGTTGTTTACGCGTTTCCTTTGAACGATTCAACCCATATAATCCTTCTTGTCGGGAGATGAAGGGAAGTCGAGAATTTCTCTCTCTCTGCCTCTCTCTTTCGTGAAATAAGCCACGCTCTCGGTTTTCTTTTCTGGAGAAGAATTGCTTACATAATTCAATCTTCTTCTTTTACTTTGCGCAATTCGATTGCTGTGCGATCTTCGGAAGATGACGAGCAACCTGTGTCTTTAGATCATCAGAACGAGAGGTTTTTTTTTTCGCGATAGAATCTCGGGATTCTTTGACCTCTTTCGTCTCGTGCCAGCATGTTCTCGCGCGCGTCTCTCTACATACACGCGCCCTCAATAGTCCCCGCTTGTTATAATACGCGTGACAAATCCTGAGCCGACGGAATTGCGGATTGTAATGAACGGTCTCGTTATGCGACGCCAACCGGTCTTGTTTATCGCCAACCGATTCTGTTCGGAGGAACGATATGGCATCCACGGGAATCGATAACCATTAGCGTGTGCGAGTACGACAGACAATGTACACGTGAGTATGCATGTATACAGGTTCGCCGCATGCACGATCATTTATATATTTGCACAATTTCTCTCATTTATTTGCCGAAATTTGTAAATATATATGTGTGTATGTACACAATCACAAATTTAAAAGCATGTACAAAGTGATTTTAAATAAAAAGTAATGCAAACAAATTTTTAAAGAAGATTCTTTGTCAAAAATTAGTTTTTTGTGTAAACATTTAAATATTCTTATATTTCTTCTCGGAGAGTTATATTTTTCTAAAAAGTGAGATAAAAATTATAAGATTTCATTTTATTCTCGAATTTTGAATAAGTTAGAGAGAAATAAAATAAAATTTGACGGACATTTTCCACCAGTAAAAAGTTACTTATTAATATTTTTTTTAATTCTCCCGTATCTCGTTGTAAAAAGATCAAATTCGCAGCGTTTAAATTTTTTATTAGAAACTTTAAGAGATCGGAAATGTGATCGTCTAAAAATATGCGTTAGAAAGAGCTTGATTTGAAACTTTTATAAACCTTTTTAAGAAACTCTTCAGAAATCTTTAGAAACTTTTTTATTTCTCAGCGTTTCATCTCTTCATAACGAACATTAAAACAATAAGTATACTTTTTGGAATAGTGCTTATCAAATTGCATTTTTTTAATTTGTTCAAAATTGTTGAAATTAATGTTATTTCATTCTTCGGAGGAGTGTAACTCATCAGGAAAGGATGTAAGAACATATGTTTGTATGAAACACCACTTTTTCGACAAAGAATCTCTTAAAATTCTTCGCACTTACAATCACGTTGTATACATGCAAATGAAAAAGATATAGATATTGTTGTAATACTCGCTACTGTGTAAAGAGCTATTTTTCTCCAAAAAAAAAAAACGCAAGAAAGGGCATATATTATTCTACATTTTCGCATTTTTACATCAGCTCCGGTACTGTAATTTCCGATACGTTTTTGAAAAATGTGCATGAAGGCTCGCTTGTATGTACACACGTGTGCAGACGTAGCGAGCGTTTCTAAAAGGAACACGGCGACAAGGAGAGAAGGATGAACAGAATGACGTAGTTAGACCGTGTGGAATCGTCGGCGTACGCGGTGTCCCGAGAGACGGAGTGTCGCTGACAGGTTGCTCGCGCGACGAATGCCGCGAGAAAACTTTAATGCACATTGCCGAGCCGGGGCTGTCATAGTTGGCAAATGCGAACCAATCTAAGTTAATTTGTCCTGACGCGGACGTCAGACGCGCGGACTGTAGTGGCGAGAAAGTAGTTTGAGAATTTTCTTGCACGAGATCTTTTCTCTGTCTCTCTCTTTCTTGTTTTTCTCAATAAAATTTCACATTATTCCTCTTGGATTCGCAAAAATTATATTTTTGTCGCGATTTTTCTCACGAGACTCGATCATTATTTATTCGCTTCCGATCGATACGTTTGCATCTTCGACTAACAAATTATTCGTGCAAATATATTATTCTGGTGTTTTTTAAAAAATATAGGAAATTAAAATGAAATTTGTTGAAATATTAATTAGACGGACATCGCGATATAAATCTATTTCCAACTTTTATTTCGGGAGAAAAAAAACCAGCCAAACTGCGCGCTCTATCAGACTGTTTCAAATTTTATTGGTAGTCTAATATTTCATTCGAAGGGCTCTAAAACGTTCGCGTGGTGGTTTCTCCAAGGAGAATACGGTATTCCTCTCACGTTGGGGTACGAAGAAGCGGAAGTAATAAAAGCGCGGTCAATATCGAAAGAGATCCAATCAGCAAACGCGGCTTTATCACCATTCGTCTCGCCTTATCCGTGCCGTACTCTCTCGCTCGTCGTGCTGCGATTGGTTAACTGTAATAGCTCTCTCTTTAAAAACCATCAATGCCTCGATATTTCTATCCCAAAGCTTTTCATTTCAATGTCTCCGTCAGACAATCGGTTTCAATCATTAATTCAGCGTATATCTAGCTGCACTGTGGTTGTGCAATTTTTTTTTTTTTTTTTTTTTTTTTTTTAATCTTGAATATAATGAATATAAATTTCATAAATAATACGATAACATCGAGAAGAGAAAATTACGAATGAAATAAGAACAAGCTTTTGCACTTTGAGAAAATTTAAGTACTGTTATTACGACGGAGAGAAAAAGAATCGAGTTGCGGGAGCCATTAACATTTTTTCCTATCATTAATGCATATTCTTTGCTATTGAAAAACCACATTTTTTTAATCATGAGGTGTAATAAACGAAATCTATATCGTCTATGGAATAAAGTGATCTGCGCGAACTTTCTTATAAAAAATCGAAAATATAGATATATTTACAATCAAAATATAGATATGTTTATACAATGCATGTTCTTTGCTACTGAAAAACTACGTGTGATTTTTTTATTAAGAGATGCAATAATAAACGAAATATATCTATAGAAAATAAAGTGATGCAAACTTATAAAAAGATCAAAATGTGACACGTTTCAAAATATAAATGTATTTATATAATGCAAATTTTTTGCTACTGAAAAACTGCACATGGTTTTTTAATTAAGAGATTTAATAATAAACGAAATGTATATCTGGAAAATAAAGTGATTTATACGAATATTTCTCATAAAAAATCTAAAATGATATATGTCTCAAAATATAGATGTATTTATATAACGCATATTCTCTTTCCTACTGAAAATCTACATGTATTTTGAATTAAGAGAAGTGATAATAAACGAGACATATTTATAGAAAATAAAATGGTTTGCGAACTTTCTTATAAAAAATAAAAATGTTATATATCTGAAAATATAGATGTATTTATATAATTCATAATCTGTGCTATTGAAAAACCGCATATTATTTTTAACTAAGAGATGTAATAATAAACGAAACATATTTATATAATAAAGTGGTTTGCACAGAACTTTCTTATAAAAAATAAAAAATGATACATGTCAAAATACAAATATATTTATACAAATATATTTAATATAAATACATGTGTAATATTTTTACCATCAAGCTTTATATTGCCGTGCACTTAGAAGAAAAAAAAGAACATTTGACAGTTCTCCTTTTTTTTTTCTCTTATAATCGAATTATCTTAATTGCCGGCGTGTGTTCTTGCGGGTTAAGGGTTAAGGGTCGATTTCAAGAGATGTGCTGTAGAAGTCGGGTAGAAACGGAAAAGGGTCGGATATCCTTTTTGTGGCGAACACCGCTTTCATTCTACCGCTTTTTCCATCCCTTCGGCCATCTTCCTTCTCTCGCCGACGACGGCTTTCATCCAATTTCCCCTTGTCTTGAGAAGCTTCACGCTCACCGCGCGGCCGGCGCTTAAATGGAAGTGCTCTTTCGCGCGGCGTTCGACACCCGCGAGACCTATTGTCGACCCCGGGATTGACAGCGTCCTCGACGCGCCGTCCACGTCACAGTGATTTTCTCTAAAGTTGCGTTCCCAAGAGACACAGGCGTCATATCCCGTTCGGCTTCTACCGCTCTGGTATCCATTCTTTCAATTTTCTACTTACAGACAGGATACCCGTCGCGCTTTACAACTTTCTCGCTCGCCCAATCAGTTAATTGTTACAAAATCTCGGGGAAAAGTACCACCGTACATCTACCGTTAACTTAATTTTCTCGCAAACGTCGCGCGATCGATGAGGAAAACGACGACGATGAACGACGGCATTTCTGTCTACGACAGCCCCGACGGTTTCACGTTAATGCGAACGACGCCGCTCGACGTGCTTGTATCGTGTAGATTTTACGGCGTCAGAAACATATCACTAGCAAGATTGAATGTCCGCACAGCCCGCGTTTGAAAGATGACTGGTGGCTTGGTTACAGCCCGGAAAAGTTTGACCGCAAACCCGCGAGCTGAGCTTACAAGCTCAAGAACTACGAAAATTACTTTGGCCATCCGAAGATTCACTTTGCGGAGCGAACGGACCGCTACTTCGTGAAACGTTGTATATTGTATATATTGCCCGTGCTTAAGGCAAGTTTTGTGCGTGAATAAAGACCGTTGCCGTAAATAGCAATTAGAATTAATTAGAACTTAGCTTAATTAAAGCCCGAATTAGTATTTGCCGCGCTATAAGCCAAATTTCCGGGCGCAATCTATTCATGATGCAACGCGTTGCCGCAGTTAAACAACGCTCTGTAAATGATGCACGTCTTAACTGCGGGAACCCCATCGATGTCGCCAAGGCAATTTTCCAGCGCCGGTCGATATAAATTAATCTCTGTCTCTCTCTCTCTCTCTCTTTCTTCCTCTTCCCCTTCTGCGGCTTATCTACATATCTCTCGACCTTATCAGGCGCCGAAATAATCGGATATCGGATTTATCCACGTGGCTTACGCGAGTTGCTTACGTGCGCGCGAGGCATAGCGAGCGGAGTTACAATTAACTCTTAATGAATATTTATGACGCGCCGGCCGGCGAAAATTACGTCGCTCATTGAGTTAAAACCGCAGACAATAGGGCTTATTTGCCGTATCCCAACGCGTGACCCAAAGTATTCGTCGAAACGAAGTAACGCGGGTAAACGCGAGCAGTCGTCTCGCGAGCGAGACGTGTGCGCGCCACGCAAAAAGTTGGCAACGAGTTTTGCGAGAGGCAAGCGGGCTCCGAGGAAAATGCAACCTCCGCTTCGTGCACACAACTTGCGTGCATGAAGAGATACGGAACTGGGGCTAACGGATAGAACAGACGAGACAGAAATTATTTCGCGGAATTGTCGTCACGAAATGCATTTAGAAATTTAACAGAACATTTTCTTCGGCTTTTTGAAATGAGAAAAGTAGCGTCAACGCTTTAATTACATAATAAATAAAAAACACGTGTCGTCAACAAAGTTCTGGCACACATTTAAGAATTGTTTTTTTATAAATAAACAATGAAGAAGCGCGACTGCTGTGGCGCGTTACTTAAATAAGCAATGAAATAATTACGCATTTAATAGGACGCAAGATTGTTTCCGATATGTAGTCTCTGCGATAGTTAATTAGTATCAAATACGTCAACTCGGTCTCGAGAGGCCCGCAGTTCGAAGCCTCCGCAGCGAAGAGCATGCCAGGAACACATACGATATTACGTGCGTGAACCGCGCTTAGAGTAAGAGGATGCGACTTCCAACCTCGGTATATACTCGCGAGACGTGATCCGCGAGGGAGGGAATTGAATGCGAAATGCCAGAGAGAGCGTCAGAATGTGCGACACGACCGCGGTTGCGTCGAGCGAATTTTCCCGCCGGTGCACGCGCGCGATACGGCATTTATGGTGTCCGCAATGACGTGGCTCGGTGTATAACAATAGCACCGGCGACCATGTTCTGATTTCGCGGCTTGCCAGATGAACTTCGCGAATAAAGATAAAACATTTCGTGTGCGCGGAGCACCCGCACAGAAGATAACGCACGCACTATCAGACACACGCGTTATTGCAGGCAACTACCCTCGCGCCGTTGACCTCACGTCTCTGATAGATCTCCGTATAGACGATATATACGTGAAATAACGTGTGGCACTTTGGAATATTACATGTATATGATGTACATATAAAAATATTGACACAGCTTTTAAAGAAACGAGACAAAACTTCGAGATAAACTTCTCTTTCTCTCTCTCTCTCAATAACAGCAGTTTTTTTCGTCCCAGATATTTTAGCAGTTGCATATTTTACGTCTCATATCGGTGATGTATCGCTTTATTGACACAAATAACACACATAAACACATATACAGGATGTCTGAAAAACTGACACAGCCGAAGTGTAAAGATAAATTGGGTCGGTCTGAAAGTAGCGCGACGGTCCGGATTCTGTGAGTTCCAGCTGATCGTGTCACACGTCGCTCGTTTGATTATTCCGTCTCTCGTTGATCAAAAGATAGCACATGAGCTGTTGTTTTTCGCAACTATTGATGCGAAAATTATACGCCATCTCTTCGCTCATTGGCTCGCATTAATTAATTAACTCATTAAATATTGCGAATTTTGCAAAATGACTCTCCGGTTCAGATTGACTCGATTTGCCCTTACACTTCGATTGTGTTAAAATTTTTCAGACACCCTATGTAATAGAGCCTTCCTATTGCAATAATCAAGAGGCAGTGCCTCGCGTACGTAGAACCCCAGCCATTTCGAGCATCACAGTTTCGACTTCTCCTTTACGGACGGGTCAATAGTTTCCTGCACTATTAATAATTCCTTGATGTTCTTGGGTAAAACTCGCAAAATGCGCGTCTATTCCCATTCTAAGAGAAAGAGAGAGACATATCTTTCGTCCCTTGCTATCAGTCGGTCGCTAACTGAAAAGGGAAGAAAATAATTTCGAATTCTAGGAAAAATCGATCCCGCGCGCTCGAAATTGTCGGATTTATACTATCTGATTTTACATAATGCATGTTCTTATAATGGAACAGTGCTGTTAATGTATTTGAGTTTGTTATAATCGAGAAACAAATATCTACATCTGCGAGTCGCGACTCGTCGCAGTTTGGCAACGGCTGGGCGTGTCCTACATGACGATCATCGATCATTATAAGCAGATTTGCATAGCGAAGCGATATCCGGAATTTTGTCCGTCGAAGTGACGACCAAATCCACTAATATCCGCTAACATGTTAATATGATTTGTAACTCTACCGTGTGCGCCGCAGATGAGACCGTGCTGAATACACACTTGTCCGCCGTCCGTCTATTAATATTGTTATCCTAGTATTATTATATTTCAACATGCGAAGGTACATCATGGGAAAATCGCGTTATGGAGGTGCGCGTGATATTTCGCGATGCGGAGGTGAATCCGTTCAAAAAAAAAAAAAAAAAAACGCGCGCGTGCTTTGCTGACCGGTAACTGACGACGAACATCAGAAAGACGGCGGCGTCGTGATATAACGTCGTGACATGCTTCAAAGGGTTAAACGTCGCGGCGACATTACGGTTGCATTAATTAGGCAAGCACGCCGGAGACTTATCGCTAATGAAACTGCCACTTGATTAAGATGCAAACGAGACGCTTCTCACGCTAGAGTACGCGCGCACGTAACCACGCGTGTCGGCTCGAGCCGAGGCTCGACCTCGAGGCCTCCTTCCCCTCGATTGCGAGTCCATAAATCTCAATCCGTAAACTCAAACACCGGCGGAATTGCAAATCGTAAGTAACAAACTGCGGCGCAAAGACTCGCGGCATCACAACGAGAACGTCGGGTCGGTAGCCCCGCTCTTTGTAGCGGGGAACGAGAGAGGATCGGTAAGGCGTTCCGAACTACTATACCACCACCACCACTGCTTTCCGTCGTCTATCCCGCGCCTTCACCACCACCGTCGTCGTCGCGCCTTTGTCAATATTAGGTTTCTCCGTGATTACGTAATAAAGTAAACGTCGTTTTAACCCCTTTAGTCAGCGCTATCGACCGCCGCTCGAATTAGTTCGGTGCAAGTCATGTAAATTAGTCCCAAGCCGTAATTCAGGGAGTGGAAATTGGGGAAGGTGGCGGCGGCGGCGGTGGCGGCAATGTCGGGGGTAAGGCGGCCTTATTGCCGGTGGCGACGGGTTAGAATGCCTGAAATATTACTCCGGCAATCGAGCTGTCTAGGCGCGGTAGCGACGGCGGTCGCAGCGCGATTAAGCGAGTTTCTTTCTCTCAGGATTGAAGGCGCGCGCTCCCAAGGTGTCGGGACCGACCAAATTACAAGGACGGGGTCCCGACATTTTCCCAGACTGAATTATTATTCACAGGGGACGGAGCGGAGTCTTGTTAATCCGCAAACGTAATAATTTACACAACGAAAATAAAAAAAAAGCGTGCAAAGAGGAATTTCGAATAAACCAAAAATAGAAACATATTTTTACATCGAGAGAAAATTACTAAAACTACAGCGAGAGATATATTTTTATTCCGTGTTGTAAATATATACAATTTTTTCTTTCCGCGTTTACACTTTGCTTGTCATAAGAATTGCCATTCGCAATCGAATCTCGAAAAAGTTGGAGGAAACTCTCTCTCTATACACACCCAATAAGAGCTAGACTTTTCAAGAGGAACTGAGAATCTCACACATTGTTGTGCGAGGTTTCCGCTTGAACTGTAATATTTGCGGCCTTCCCAGCTGCGCGCCGGTGGGTTATCGAAAACTTGTGGTGTTTCTATCCAAGTATAACTTGCGGCGAGTCTGACTCTGATAAGAGTAACGATAACTCGCGCGATTCAATTCGAGAAGAGAAATGGATATACGTATCCAACACAAGTCAACAAATTTTCTTCGAATCGCGCGGCATTTGAATAATTTGACGCTACAACAACTAGACGCGATAAATCCTCTCTCGAAAAACCGATTGTATATATAACTTTTCAGAGTACCGCTGAAATCCTCATTTTATCCGACGATGCATGCGCTTTATCCGTCAATAAATTCGCGATAAAGCCAAAATTACGGTCAAATGAGCTATATGGAGCGTATGCACGCGCCGCAATTCGATAATCGATCTTGAATTATTGAGTGGAAGTAAAACTGCAGAACACTATCGGCGTGAGTTTCAACCGGCAACACGGAAAGATTGAAATCAAGTTTAATTAATTTTATTATGCGCCGAATTGTCCGGCGAGAGACGAGAGGCGGGGCCAGAAACGCAGCGCACGCCGCTCTTTTTAATTAATAAATGTCATTGCGAGGCGGATATGCGTCTGTTGCTCCGATTGATGTTATTCGAGTACGACAAGTTTTCGCCCGGCAAGCCGCTCTCTCTCGCTCTCTCCCTTCAACGTCACGTCGGAATACGCCATTCACGCGAATAATTACGAATCGTAAATGGACGTGCGCAAATTACTTTAAAAGAACGACGAAGATAGATCGTTTCCGTACGGATATTTTCGGTCCATGCAACCACCCTTTTCGCCCCCGTGACGCTTATCGCCGTCCACATCGCGCCGTAAATCAACGAACTTCCGTAATGTACGATCCTATAAATACCATAACCGAAGGTGCCATCCCCTCACCACCGGTCTCTCGCCCTCTGCAGGTACGCAGCAACGTTTACCGATTTGCACGGCGCTTACGGCGTCCGCAAAACCATCGTTCGCGGTCACTTCGCGCCGTTTATCGGCGATCGCCTTGCTCGGCGCGTCTATAAATTCTCAGTCACGTCGTGTGCAACCTACGAGCATGGCGCCGATCGCGACGCAATGGATCCGCAATTTTCTCCTTATCTCTCGGATTCGACGAAAACCGGAGACGGAGAAAATTCTGCGTGCAAAATTCTCGGGCAAAAAATTTCGAAAAGCTTATATCAACAAACGTCGTTTTGCGATGAAAATGTGGAAATTTCACTGGAAACCGTCGTATAGACATTTGTGCTCGTTCGATGCGGCGTGTAATATTGTCACTTTCGAGATGACAATCGTCGTAATTGTCACTCCTGAAAAATCTCTTGTCATTGCTATCCGCATCAAATATTCACGTTTCATTTGTCACACGTAAGTGTTGCACGTCGAACGAGAGAAGAAAACAATGAAGATACCGATATTTAATCCTGATTTTAATCCCGAGATGAAAAAGCGCGCGGCAAACGTCAGTTTATAAAACACTCGCTCGATTGAAAGAAACGGAGATGTCGATACTCGAACGTAGTATTTTCCGGCGTGTTCTTCGCGACGTATAAAGCCGGCGACAATTTTCCAAATACCTTCGATTTCGCGTGAGTGAGCCAAGTGCGCGCCAATGATGTATCGCTTTATAACCAAGAGGATTTATCAATGTCAATTTGGCGTGCGGTAAAGCGCGCGCGTCTTGCGGCCAGCGACCCGCGCGTAACGAAGAAACGAGCGGCGGCGGTTCCTGAGGGGGCGCGGGGGGAGGTATAGCCGGGAAGGTTAATTTTACCCGTGCCGTTATCGCGGGGACGTTAGAACGAGTGGGGTTAATTAATTGCGGACCTTTTTTAATTTGTCTTGCTAGACGCCGGGATTACCGCGAAATTTTTAAACCGATATATACGTACGGAAAGAGAAGCGGAAGCTCGCGGTAAATTGGAGATACTTTGTTGAAATGCGAGGAGGGAACTTGCGGAAAATTTATTTCGCTCGGGGAGAAAAAAAAAAGAACTCACGTGATGATAAAGCGCGTGTACTTGTGTAAGACGTTCGGGCTCTCGGAACCTGCGGAGAAATGCACGTCATTTGCGTTATCGGAGCTATCGGAGTTACTCGGTGGTTGTTTTAGCTGCGTATATATTTTTTACACACGCACTTACCACACGGGCGAGATTTGTGACGAGTTTCAAGTTGGAAAAAAGATCGCCGTACACTCATTGCCGCCGGAGTCGCCTTCTTCTGAGAAGGAAACACTTGAGTCATTTTGAAAAAGAGCGCGCAAGATGGGACGCAAGATTAATTGTCTTCGCTCTGAATTAAGTTATTCACTTTGTTATGGTACTTGAGCTCTATCGCGCGGCAAGATACATGGCGCATGATAAAGTAGTAAGAGAGCGGAAAAGAGCGTGAGCGTGAGGATTAATGAGAAAGAGGGAGAGTTTATGATACTCCCCGCTTAAAATTCGTCATATCTGACTGCGAGTACAGACGTACCTGTGGAATTCAAATTCGACGCGAATATTTTGCTTACGGTCGAGCATTTTATTTCGTCTTGACGCATTCGTCATTCTCGCAGTAATTTAATACAACAGATCAGTTTGTCAAAGAAGAACGTGATCGGTTTAATTTATAGAAAAATTTATAAAACTGACAATACATCCGCTCGATTGAAAACCAAAATGTTCTTATATTAATGTGTTCAGAATGTTGATGTCGCTCTTCATTACATGGCATTTCTGAACGTTTGCGAGGACGCTTGATTTTTACATTTTATACAGTCTGTCAAAGAAACGAACGTGATTTATAAAAATAATTTATATATAAAACTGAAAATACACACATCCACATTTGGTTGAAACTAGTTTCGAGGCATATTTTAAATTAGTGAAAAGTATGCCTTGAAGATGTCAGACAACAGCTGCAACTTGACACATTATTGAAAGCATTTTATTTTTACACAGACAATCGAGTAGAATCTGATGTACGTGTTTTTTCAGTTTTATAAATTTTTCTATAAATCGACCTGGTTTACGTTCTTCTTTGACAGACTGGTCTGATCAAAATTCATCGCTATTTTGTTTGGTATTCTATTTAGAATTTAAATCTTGATTTGTCAGAGAAATTTACCGAAATTATAGAATCATGTCATATTTTTTTATCTCTTGCACATGTCTGTAAATGACGTGTTTTTACAAAAGTCTTTTATTTTCATAACGTTCACGTAGCGTAATGAATAAAAGCAAAATTAGTGTCAAACAAATGAAATAAAACGCAATTGCAAATCTACGAAATATAACCTTTAAACGCGTTTTATCCGTACGCCGAATTTATCACGGCGATTTTTTTTACAAAAAGTTTTAATGTTCTTTGCACACACACACATATTCTCTTTCTCCAGACGTTGCTTTACCAGGGAATTGAATAAATTTTCAGTCAGCCCACTGGAAGTGAAGATAATTGACTCGAAGCAGCCGCTGTCGGCGGGCAAGAGGTACAACTTGGTCTGCGCAACTTCCGGTTCGAGACCGCCAGCCGGCGTCACCTGGTGGAGAAACGGTCAGCGCTTAGCGGATTCCAAGGAGACCGTAAGTGTGTCCTCTCGATGGGACAATTTTCGTTCTCGCGCGTAACGTACCGCTCAAACCCGAGGAGGTTATTCCCGGACCGCGCGTAAAGCCGAACTTGCAGTCTTAAATAAAGGGGATGACCCATCGCACAATATGGCCGCCTCTCATCAACTCCACGGATCTCCGGTAACGACGGTGTCGCGTTACTCTTCCCCGTGAATAACTCCCCGAAGTATGGTAACACATAACGAACCGCTCTCGGGCTCTTTATACTCTGATGTAACTACTTGATTAGTAATTGCCGCAGTTTCCATTGATTTTTCTCGAGCGCGCAATATGAACATCGCGTGATGTGTTTTCTCAGCGCGCAACACACACACATACGTGTAAAATATGAGAAGAAATTAAATGCGCATTTACAACATTTACAAAATAAACGATGATTACAAATAAACGATCGCGATTGTATAGTTTGGCATCGGATTAGTCTTCGCATTATCGAAAGACGACGACGACGATTAATCCGTTCCGACTTGTCGGGTTTGACGTGTGTCTTCTAATTTCATCGTGGTAGGATTGCAATTTCCACGTTCAATTTCCGCGGATTAAGCGACAGACATGGAAAAAAAAAGACGTGTAGGCACGGCCGATTACGTGATTGACTATCGCTCGCGCGCGCGCGCACGGTGGAGGGATTACGTCTAATTGATGGGAAGTGCAGCTACTCTAAGCCGGAACGTCGAGATATATATTCTTATTAAACGTAACATTGAGATAAACGTAAACATTGTGATAAGAGACCGCGCGCTAATGATTAAAAAATAGTAAGGTTTTTTTCAGTACTTTTGTGAATATGTACACACATTATTTGCTAAGCTCTTTCATGTTCTCTTTGCGCAGATATTAACCCTAATCCCGTGAATTCTTGAACTTGTCCAAGCGATTTTTGAAAACGAAATATTTTTGAATATTTTTTAACTCTTCGTGGACTGACATGAGTCTCTTAGACCCACACCAAAAATGTCAAACCAGTGTCTCTAGTTAAAGTTTTTTTAAACGCTTATATCTTCGAAACTACTAGATTTTTTCAGTTTGTTTTTTTTTATCGGCAGAATCGTTTAAATTCGACTGAAAAAAAAATTCGGAAAAAAAATATTGATTTTTCGCGGAAATGTTTGATTTTAAAGTCGCGTGAGTCTCACAAATCTAGTCGGTCCGAGGCTAGTAGGCTGTTTTGAAAGTCAGTCCACAAAAAAGTTAAAGAAAAGAAAAAACTAAACTGATGTTATTTCCTTAATTTAAAATGTCTAATAAAATTTCACGAAGCTTTACTATATTCGCAACGTTTTAACTAAAAAATCGCGACAGATGTAAATGTTGGGATGTCACAGAATTAAATATTTTAAACAATATATTTACAGAATTAAATATTTACATTCCAGACTTGAAAACAAATAATGCACATTAATACAGAGAAAGAGAAGAAGAATTTAAAAGATAATTAAATGTTTTCTATCTTGAGATACGCAGTTGTTTTTTATTGACAGTCGGAGAGAAGTTTTTATTTACAAATTGCTATAATTGATTGCTATAATTCATTTGCAAATTTTTGATGAAAACTTCGCGAACCGATTCGTCGCGGAAATGAAAAGACCGTAAAATTAATCGGAAATCGTCTTAACAAAATGTTACATCGGGACTCGCGTACGTTGTATGTTTAAAAGAACAAAACGAAAAACAAAACGTAACATTTTCTCGTTACGGTATTAATCAATAATAACGATAACGAAGAAGCACGTCGCACAAACATATACCGATAAATCTAATTATACGGCGCACCGCGAATAAAGAATATCTCGATGGGGCGATTGCAATAATACTTGATCTACGAGAACGAAATCCTCTCTCTCGCATAGTTGCGTTTTCTCTCTTTTTCTCTCTCTCTCTCTCTTTCTCTCTCTTTCTCTCTCCAATCGTCCCAATACAATTCATTAATTCATTCAATTTCATTCCGAATGCGCTCGCGCGCGCGCGCGGCTCGAAAATAAATTCCGATTTAACGTAAATCGAACGCTCTAACCGGACCGCGGCGTTCTCTGTCGCGAGAAACGGATGAAGGTATTTCGTATACAAAGCAAACAAACGTCAATGCAAACGCGGATTAGCGACGAAATGAAAGAACGTACTTTCGAATAAATTGACCCGTTGTCGAGCGAAATCGAGCATCGCGGCCAAGCTCCCGCGCGCTGTTTATTCTACTTTGATTTTCCCCCGTTGCGTCGACATTCCCTTCGATAAAACACAACGGGCGGTACACACGAATCGCGCGCGCAAACAACGCGCGACGCGCGCGTCGTATCCCGCAGCGTTTTGATCCGCACTTAGACGACGACGTAAATATTTACCGGAGTGCGGCGGATTAAGCGAGCGACGGTAGCGTCGGCGGCGGCGGCGGCGACGGCAGCAAAAGACGACGACGACGACGCCGCGAAGGGTGCAGGGCAAAATCCCGCGTGCGGGAAAGAGAAAATATTGTTTCGAAGTCGATACTCTCTCTGCACTTTCTCTCGTTTTTCTTTCTGCACTACGCGAACGAAACTACAGATTGTTTCGCCGCTTATACGTAAGAAAGTTAAACACAGAAGAGCGAGTGGAGAGAGGAAAAATACGATAGGGGGATTGTTATAATCCAAGTCGCGGAGCTACGACTGATAAAACTCTATTATTCTTTTTTTTTTTTTTTCTTTGTTTTTTTTTTTAAATCACGCAGATTCTCAGCGAATTCTCGCTTTATCTCTCTCAATTTCGCGCGATTACGCAACCGGATACAATGCACGCAGCTCTACCCGCGTTGCACAACGTACATAGTATCCCGTAAACGAGATTCGCGCGGCATTATTTTTCTCGGCTCTCGCGTATCGCCCGCGGCATTGCAGCAATTACGTTAATCGATCCGACTCGCGTCGGAACGCACAACCGGAAATATATTTTTAATGGATAGCGCATCTCATTTCGTAATTATCTTTACGCTCGCGGGTCCGCCGCACTACCGTGCGCGCGCGCGCGCGCGAGACTCCGTTCCATCGGAACGAAATTAGAGCGCGTAACTCTACTCTCCCATCGCGCGTTGATTTATTCCTTCCCCGGCAAGACGCGAAATTTATTATTTGCACAGCCCCGCGCGCGGCGGTTCGTCTCGCGATTATTTTTTAATCGCGCGACAGGAACCGCCGCATCCCGCGAGATTGAAGGGCTGTGTGCGTACCCGTTCACTTTTTCAAGCTCCACGGAAAAGTTGAAAAAAAAAAGGAAAAGCGTGCGGGATATTTTGAGGATTTACGGAATACATTTTGCTTTATTCGGTTCAGGTGGGGTGAATAATGAGGGGCGATGCATTTTTCTGGTTGCAGAACGCGCGCGTAATTTCCTTTTTATACGAAGAGTGTAATCCCCGAGGCTGCAGGTCCATTGGAGCCGAGTGCGGACTTTCGTAGAAGTTCGGATATTTAATTTACGAAACGTAAAACGGTATTATGTGTTACATTATTGTTCAGCAGCGCATAAACTTAATTTTTCACAAGCTATAAATGTAAATTTTTGAACACCGATAGCGGTACAACTTGTAATAAATTGCATATGATTTCGGCATGATGTACAATAGCGCAATAGAGAGAGAGAGAGATACAAGCGAATTTTTCATTTTCTCTCACTCCTTGTGATTTGCGATAAAGTTGAAAAAATAATTACCGTGCGCACGCATGTTCTGACGAATTAATTTTATTCTGTATTTAATGTTTATTTTATTTACCTTTAAAATTAAATTAATTACTCGGGTAATTTTGGAAATGTGTAAAATGCTAATTTCGAAAGCCGAAACTGGAGAATGTTTCGTGAAATGTAAAATTAAATTTGCGCTTTTAACGTTATTAAAGACACATCGTAACGTGAATTTTCTTCATTAAACAAAAAAAAAGTACTCAAAGCATTTAATCAGACAATAACGAGAAAAAGAAAAAAGAAGAATTATGTGCCCACACGGAGTGTTTTTCAATTCATATTCTCCGTACACGATCGTTATAAAAATAAAACGTCACTCGCGCTATTTTCCTGTTTGTTCTGCGATCAAAATCGACACCAAAAAAAAAAAAAAAAAAAAAAAAAAAGGCATCGCTATCAATCGACGAACTGCTATTTACCGGGCGCTAACTGGCAAATAACTGATTTACCGAAAAGGTGGTTCTGTCGAGTTTTTGTCCACGCACACGCACACGCTCGGCGTCCGGCAAACTGTTCCACCGTACCGGACAGACTGAAATAAATTTTCGACGACCGTGTTCTATCAATCGAGAGTTAGAAAGAGAAACCAGTTAACCGGCCAATCGACATATCGGGCGTCCGTTAAGGTATCGATCGCTCCTTAATTGCGAAAGCGAAGTTCGTGGGATCGTCACCGTATGCTGATTTAAATTATTTATTAAGCGTTTAACGACGCTTTTACCGGAAGGTTTTGCGCGGGAGCTTTTACGAAGAGGGGAGAGAGCAACGGTCCCGTGATAACGATAATTCACGCACCACCACCGCGCGACTTGAAACGCGCACGTGCGCGCGCGGGAACCTTATTTTACGGTCGCTTTAAGGAGCTACGCGAGAGCTGCGAGCGAGGTCGAGCTTGCAAATTACGTCGAGTGCGCGCCCTGACGGTGTAAATCGAATCGGAAGTTCCTCTCGGGCGTGCGACCTGCCACAGAGACATAAGTCTGATCTTTCTCAGAGGCGTCTTCGGCTTGAATGAGCTCCGAAGAGCGACTTTCAGCACATAGCTAAGGGTTTTCGATTGAATTGTGAATTTGTTTTACGTATCTGTGTGCATATAAATATATTTCGTGTCGAAGGAATTTCTCCTCTAGTTTCCTATCAGAAAAATAAAAACTTATAATATATTTTTAAAAAAATCAAACTAAAAAACCTTTTTTTTATTAAAAATCTCTAGTAAATATAAGAGACTCCACAGCATATTATTTTCAAGCATATTATCAAGAGATGATGTTTCGAAATTTGTTTGCGTAAACTCGCTTAAAGCAACAAACGTGTTTACTGAAAAAGTAATTTTTTCTAGTTTCACAAACACTTTACAGAACTCATATTTATATCTACGTTATCTATAAAGTTTTAAAAAAATTTCGTCACGTGTATAAAGTTGCTGCAGAAGAGAGGCGAGTGTATGTGTGATAAATGTATTTTTAATATCGGTGTTAGACGAAGAAGAGATAACACATCAGATTATACACAGTTAATACAAACAACCTGAGTGAAAATTACGAAATAACATCTTACATAATAAATTATTATTACGAGAATTATACTAAATTATCATAATAATGTCTTATAATATTTTAATATACAAATATCTTGTTAAAAATTTCCCGCTGAATGTTTCTATTAACTCGTATAAGCCGTGAAAATTATTCAGACGCGTATATTGAATAATTCAGTAAAACCGAACGTAATGACGGCCCTAAAAGATAAAAGCCACTTCATTGTTAGAAAATAGGCCGATCCCTCGCGAAGGTAACGAGAGATTGATCGGAAATTTCGACTGTAGTTAGCGCCGAACCCTCCGGGTCTGTAGGTGATAGATACGCTTTTAATATATCAAGGGTGAGCGTTAGCGCTATCGAGAAACGGGAAGAGTATAGGGTTGCGGCCGTTTCGATGAAGAGGAAAGAGAATAAAATGCGCGTGGAACTCTGGGGAAGATGGGACCCGCTGAACGTTATCATAATGTTGTTACAGACCTCCGACGATGGGAACACGACCACCAGCGTTTTATCTTTCATGGCGACGAAAGAGGACGCCGGCAGACACTTGTCGTGTCAAGCTGAAAATCGAATCATGGGAACCGCGCCGATAGAGGACGACTGGGTTCTCCAGATACAATGTAAGCTCATAAACGACAGAGAGACGCGCGCGCAGCGTCTCCGGCTTTCGTTCTCCCCGGGGCGCGAACGCTCTTTCCTTATTTATTCAGACGCTGGAAATCCGGTCGATTTTGACGGTTTATCGAAGGTCGTGATTCGCAGACACGCCGGAGACGCAGATCCGCCTCGGCACGTCGCTGAATCCGAACAACATACGCGAGGGCACGGACGTCTACTTCGACTGCCTCATCCAGGCAGAACCGATGGTTTACAAGGTGGAGTGGCGTCACCAGGTGAGAGCGAAACTTCAGAATTGTTATTCGGAACAAAAGTACAAATCTAATGTTATTTTATTCCCCCTCCCAAGTTACTTTTTCCAGCAAAATTGCGCTACACACACGAGATTCAACTTGTCAAGATTGGGCTTCGAATTTAATCGAACTTACAATTTCGTACCGGAGCATATTATTTGGGGAGTCAAAAAAACTTGATCCACCGCGATTTTTCGATACGCGTGTTCCGGGCTTTTCCGGAAAACATCCGTCCGCCATGGTGACACTTCGAAAACTTGCCGTGAACCCATGTCGTCCCATTTCGCGCCGCCGCCGCCGCCGCGATTGCCATTAATCAATCTCGACGGTTCGCGCACAATGTTCGTCACGAGTAATTCGTCCATAACGCGCGCTACCCGGGAAGTTCTAAAACCCCGGGTGTCGTAAACAGATTGGTCTCTCGCCGGCTAACAAGCTCGATTATGCCTGTACTCGCTCGCGCGGGAGCATCGACTTATATACGTTAAGACCGAATACAAACTTCGACGCGCTCTCGAGGCATCAAACTTTTATAATAACTTGCGCCGCGAGCGCAACCCTCTCCTCTTCATCATCGTTTTCTGACGAACGAGATTGTAGACGGCGAGAGATTTTCGTTCAAACACGCGCGCGTGTATGTGCGCCGTGAGGAAATAATCCTCGCGTTTTATACAGCGATGCTTAATGGCGGCTCAATCTGCTGGGCGTCAATTACCGGATTTTTTTTTCCAGGGCAAGACGCTCCATCACAACGCTACGCAGGGCATTATAATCAGCAATCAGAGCTTGGTGCTGCAAAAGGTCGATCGCAAAAACGCCGGGAATTACACGTGCGTGGGATACAACACCGAGGGCGACGGCGAGAGCTTGCCCTTTTACCTCGACGTGATGTGTACGTATTTCCGCTGCGCGGTAACTGGTAGCGAAATGCAGAACAGACCGGACCGTATCGGTGAAAGTGCGTTCGTTCATGTGTACGAGAGAAGATTTAACGCCCAGAGAATCGAACGTATGAATTATTCATCGCGCGATGGATTACGTCGACAATTTAAACAAAAAAGGGAAACATTATTCGCTACTTTTCGAATCTTTTTTTTTTTTTATTACGCACACAATAAAACATAAAGCGGATTCTCGCGGATTATTTCGTCTCGTGAATCATTTAAAGTCATTGATCGAGGAATCTTTTCGGCGACAATCGAACATTTGTTTCGAATGTTTATTACGCTACGAACGTCAAGTGGAACATTTCAATCGAACACAGAACGCGTTCCATTCGGTCGGCTTTAATTAATAAAGGATTATAGCGCGCAAAGATTCGATATGTTCCCGTAAATTCCCGCTGTGAAATTTTAATTCTGGGCTTACAAAACGCGCGTCCCCGAACGGATGTCCCTCGTGAATTGGCGCGTGGAAGTCAGTATACGCCCGGCTGTTTGCCCGTTTACGCGCGCGCAGATTATCGGACGCGATATCGAAATATTTCGGATCCCAATAGTTTTGTTAATCAATGTTCGAATTTATTCGAGAGCACAGAGTGAAAGAAAAAGAGAAAATGTGTGTGTGTGTGTGAGAGTGAGTGAGTGAACCGAAATGATATGGAACGAAAATCGTATTACAGTTGCGTTCTCATTTGAAAATTCGAAATTTTGCAGTTAAACATTACATCAGTGCAGTATCAAATGTGTGCAATGTAAAATACAATGAAATATAATAATAGATAAGTAAAGTATAATCTGATGTGTAAAAATATACAATATATAATAACGATTTCGCAAATCTGAAAATCTTCTATTTACTTGATTACAAAGTTATTTAACACAAAAACAAATTAGTGGAAATTTTTAAAAGTAATAACAACGCTCCCAATTTTTAATTCAGCTTCTTTACTATTTCATATAATTATTTAATGGTAAAATATTAAAATTTTAATGCAAATTAAGTTTTATTCATTTAAATGAGTGGCAGAGAGAACATCTCTTTTCTCGTAATTTCGCGAAAATATTTGAAAAATATGATATGCGACTGAATCATCGAGATATAAAAATTTTTTCCACTGAGTGTGTGAGAAAAGAGGTGTTTTTCTTCAAAAAAAAAAACCTATTACTTTTGGATATGACGATCACACATCCTCTATAAAGCTAATTTTATTATTTCGTCTGGACATTTAAAGAAAAAAAGTGCAATAGAACATCGAACAATATATTCTCCACATTTTTAGAAAGAGAGCAAGCATTAGCAGTAACAAACTCACGAGCTGTATCAGACGGGGCTATCGTTTTGCATCTGCGGAACGATAACCTCATCTCGATTATTTATTGATACCGTTCGACTTTCGTGTTCTTCGCAGTCTCTCCCACGTGCAAGCCGAATCAGACAAAGGTACACGGCGTGGCGAAGCAAGAGAAGGCGAATATATCCTGTCAAGTGGATGCAAATCCACCGGAAGTGGAATTCCGATGGACCTTCAATAACTCGGCCGAGAGTAACGACGTCACGCCCAGTCATATCGCGAAGATTGGCACATCCTCCATCGTCTCGTACACACCGATGTCGGAATTAGATTATGGCACGCTGCTCTGCTGGGCCAGCAATCACGTCGGCCAACAACAAGTGCCCTGTGTCTATCACATTATACCGGCTGGTAAAGTATCAACATTCAGTATTCCGTGTCGTGATACACTCACGAAAATGCGAAACGACAGAATCTCGATACGTAGCGTGAATTTACGATCGACGAGACTGATCATCGCGGCATTGCGATATCGCGCGTAATACAGTTATATATATGCAAATTATAAACATGTAAATTTTCTGGATTAAAAAAAAAAAACAATAAGTAATTCAACTCAATTAGCGATAATTTTTACGCGAGAAGTTCGGTGTACAGAAAAAAAATTGCACACTTTTCCGGTTCTCTCTATTTGCCGTAAATTAAATTTCTATTTTACATCCATACTCTGTTTTCTCTTTACCTGTTTTTCCCGTAATCATCTTTTCCGTAAATTAGCAAAACTAATAAAACTAACGCCAATGACTTTTCATCTGAGAGCCTTAACTCTTGCAGGAATTGCAGCTTTATGCTAATCTTTGAGATCTCTCAGATTTTGTTCCTTCAGTTTCCAAAGTTTTACATTTGCGTAATTGAATAACTAATTCGAATCTTAGTATAAAATTAAAAAGATGTAGCCGCGCGCGTTTTATTAGAATTATTCAATTATGTGAAATTCTGAAAGAGAGCTTCTCTCTCTCATAATTAGAATCCAGTGTCATCTAGCATCATAACAACAATAATAATAATATACGTTAGTTTTACGTAAATTGCAGTCGCGTCCAAACATTGAAAAATTTTGTAAATTGTAAACGTAATTTAAAAAGTCTTATTGCAATGTGCAACAACGTACGTAAGCGCGGAATAACGTAAAGAGAATTTCTGATTTGATTTTCGCACGCATTTCTTTATGGACGCCGTTTTCGCGTTACGCGCGTACATAGTAATTTTTTTTGTTGTTGTTTATTATTGAGATAATAAGATAGAATTGTATCTGCGTTCTACATACCCCGTGTGTATCACAATATAATACATCTGCCGTCGGCCGTCGGCATTCGATGCACCGCTGGACAATCTCCCTTTGACGCTTCCGACGTTGTCGACGAAACTCATCATCGAAACTGCCACAGACGACCTATACTTTCCAACAAAGCAAGCGTGAATTCTCGAACAGTTTTGAAGCACAACACTATGTATTCACACAACAACGCGTCGCGCGACACGATCTTCTTCCGACGGAAGGTCGCGTTCCGTCGGGCAAGATGGCGACCGAAGGGACGACGTACGTGGCGCCAGGAACGCTGTTGATCGCGGTCGATTGTGATTCTTGCTCGCGCGCCCTCGGCCGTCATTCGCGCAGTAAGTACGATTGACCGCGATCTAAAGCGTCTCCCTGGCGCTACGTATGTCGCCCCGTTCAGTCGCCATCTTGTCCGACGGAACGCGACGCGTTTATAATCACTCGATCCGCCGTTATCGATCTGCACGTGTATACAGAACAGAAGTTATCGCGCTTCCTCTTCTCGAGGAAACTTCTCTAAGTGATTTCGGTAATTTGAGTGACATTATTTTCCGGCGTATTGTTCTCGGTATTCTTCGACCTTCCGTCGGAAGAAGGTCGGAGACGCCTTGTTGTGTGAATACAGTGTTGTGCTTCAAAACTGTTCGAGAATTCACGCTTGCTTTGTTGCACTTGGAATGCATAATTCATTTGTGGCAGTTTCAATAATGAGTTTCGTCGACACAACCTCCTCGACGTCGGAAGCGTCAAAGCGAGATTGTCCAGCGGTGCATCAAATACAGCGGTGCCGACGGCCGACGGCAGATGTATTACACGGTGATACACACGGGGTATGTAGAACGCAGATGCAATTCTATCTCATTATTTCGATAAACAAAAAATTACCAGCGCTACTAATTTGTTGAAGAAACATCGTTATTATATCGTCACTCCCTACGTATAATTACATAAGTGTCACATACGGGATTTTCAGTTTATTGCATAGTGACACTTGGAAAGTCATGTTCTT